>JAGFZM010000074.1:191829-224563 GCA_017657215.1 Limnothrissa miodon
CTCTCTCTCTCTCTCTCTCTCTCTCTCTCTCTCTCTCTCTCTCTCTCAGGAGTCTGTTGAAGTCTGTGGAGGAGGAGTTGCAGCAGAGGTGAGTATTGCACGTCTGTCTTGATCCCGATTTAGTTGTGGATGCTGTAGTGGTAGTGATGTTTGACACTAGCTCACTATGCCCACCAACCCACACATATACGCACACACACACACACACACACACACACACACACATGCACACACCCACCAGCCAGGCCGAAAGGCAGGCAGGACTAATGAACAAATGCTGCTTCACATGCTGCTAATCTACCTCATGGCTATCCGTGCGTACGTGCGTTTGTGTGTGTGTGAGAGAGAGAGATCTGTGCTGGAAATGAATGTGTAAGGGTGCTTTTGCATGTTTGGGTGCATCTGGATGATTGTATGTATTTGCTGCCTGTATACCTATTGATCACTCTGAGTGTGTGTGTGTGTGTGTGTGTGTGTGTGTGTGTGTGTGTGTGTGTAAGTGGGTGAGAGTGATGTGAATAACTCCACTCTTATCACGTATGATCTGGTATGATGTGTGCAGATAGCAAGATAGAAGTGTTTGTGAAATGTGTGAGTGTGTGTGTGTGGGGGGGTGTTTTGAAATATGATCAAGCAATATAAAAGTGTGTGCTTGCAAGTGTGGACATGTCTGGCTGTGTGGGTTTTGACATGTGCTCAAGCAATGGTGTGAGTGTGTGAGTGTGTGTGTGTGTGTGTGTGTCCATGTTCCCTCGCTCTGCTGGCTGCCATGCCCACTGAGCTTTGGCCCTATCTTCATCTTCCTCAGGGGTCATGTAACACACTTAGAGACTGGGGAGGATGATGATGGTGATGGTGATGATGATGAGGAAGCCCCGCAGTAAGTGTGTGTGCATGTGTGTATGTGTGTATTCGTGTGTGTGTGTGTGTGTGTGTATGTGCATGCATTTGGTTTCCTCACTCTCACACCCTCACGCCACATGTCATCACCATCACACACACACACATGTGCACACACACACCCTCGCCCACTGATCGTTTGATGTCTTCTCCCTGGTTTTTGCATGGTGGATGTCAAATCAAATCACTTCTTTTTGTGTGTCACCGGCTACCATCTGGAATCTTGATGCACTCTGCTGTCTCTTATAATGGTTTTGGTGTCACACACACAAACACACACACACACACACACACACACAGAGAGACACACCGCATCACTGGTGTCTGCTTCCATCTTGCGGTGGGACCCGGATCCTTCTGTTGCTGCTTTAACTTTCGCCTCGCTGCTCATGCAACGCGTTTCCTGGACTGGCCCAAGCATTGCTCCCACACCACTGTGGCCCTACTGTAGGCTGTGAGCTCGGACTGAGACACAGATCCCAGGCCAGTGAGGCATCACACCAGGCTTTGCCACATGAGCTCTGCGCTGTGGAAGAGAGCGTGGAGGTCAGCGCCAAATCTCTGCCACAAATAGCAACGCTTACTGTGTTGTGCACCACAAACAGGAACTAGCTTGTTACAGAGGGGGAAAAAGAATAGTATCGAATTTTGTCTCGATGTTCGAATTCCTACAAGGGTCACTGAGTGTTCTCAATGTTCTGCATATTAAATGACTGACTTTTGACATTGATGGATGAACCCCCATAGAAGAATTGAACAATCACTTGTGTAAAAGTCACTCTACTGTCCTGCGCCACCCACAGACATCCTTTATTCCAACAACATCTCTTTATAACACTGTCCCAATGCATAGCAGTACATAGTGCCAAGTTTTGTGTACACACACACACACACACACACACACACACACACACACACACACAAACCCCACCCTCCCTCGCATCAAATCCATCCACTGTGCTGTGTTTGAGTCAGTGATCGAGTCAAAGTATTTGTTGTTATTGTTGTACGGTGTTGTTGTTGTTTGTGGTTGTCACTCAGGGCCGTGTTATGAGGTGACTGGCGGCCGTGCTGCTTGTGCATGTCACTGCTGATGCACATTTCTGATTCCTGATTTGAGCGCACATGCACACATGCACACCTGCACACCTGCTAAACCGGTGTTTGTAAATGTCTGTGTGCACACGTGGGCACATTTTTAAATGTTTGTGACCTTTTTAGTTCACGTTGTTTGTTTGATCTTAATTGGATGACTAATTGATGTGCAGTTCTACTAGTGGCCATTAACAGGGATGACTAAAGCTGAGGTTTGGGTGTTGGTGGGTTGAGTAATTATGGGATTTGTTTTTTTTTTCAGTTGTTTTTCTTGTGCGTTTGTGTGCTTTAACATTTTTTTGTTTTTGTTTCATGTTGCAGCACTACAAACACTACAATAAAGAGACCCAAAGTGCCCCCACCACTTCCCCCTAAGGTAGGACTGCATGTAAACAATGATTAACGCACTGTCAGACACAGTAATAGTCCAGAATATTCCAGAAGCTGATCATTTCTTAACACAGTTATCCATGTAATTGTTTGCACTCCTTTTCTCTCTCTCTCTCTCTCTCTCTCTCTCTCTCTCTCTCTCTCTCTCTGTCTGTCTGTCTGTCTGTCTGTCTGTCTGTGTCTCTCTCTCTCTCTCTCCCCCTCTCCCCCCATACTCAGCCCAAGTCCCTGTGCGCAACCCCTAATCAGAACGGGCCGATTGGCGAGGAGGGCGGCGGTGACGACGGCACCATCAAGCGCTGCCCGGTGTCTCCCTGCCCCACGCCCCCCTCTCGGCCCACGTCCTCTGTGCCCCCCAGACCCCCGCCTCCACGCCTGCCCCCGCACCGCCGCAGCAGCCTAGGTAAGGTGGCACCGGGCAGCGCCAAGCAGAGTGCTCAGACCACTCAGGCTACTCAGACTCTGACAGAGTCGAGTGGCGAGAGAGGGGGCGATGAGGAGACGTTTAGCTTTTGGGAGTGGCTACACGCTGAGCAGGAGGAGCATGACAAGGAGGAGAAAGTGGAGAAGGAGGTGGTGGTGGTGGAGGAGGAGGTGATGTTGGAGGAGGATAAGGAGGTGGAGGAAGAAGACAGTAAGCCACAGTGTTTGGTCCCTGTGATTGGTAGATAGAGCAATCAGTCAATCAGTAGATAGTCCTGTCAGGTGATTGATTTGTCCCCGCCTCCAGTGGTAGCTTCCAAGTAGTGTTATTGCTCCTGTAAAGTACCCCCTTAAGAGCTCCCCTAGTGGATACAGATCATCTCCCCTATACAACAGTCCAGAGTCTAGTGGGAGAATTGTGCTGTAGACTAGATCAATGTGTAGCAGAGAAAGAATGCTGGCTGGTAGATTATGTGTGTGTGTGTGTGTGTGTGTGTGTGCTTGTGCTTGTGAGCTTGTCTGTTTCTGTGTGTGTGTGTGTGTGTATGCTTGCGTGCTTGTCTGTTTCTGCATGCGTGTGTGTATGTGTATGCTTGTATTCCTATGTCTCTTTCTGTGTTTGTGTGTGTGTGTGTGTGTTAACTGACATTTTGTGTCTGGGCACAGGTAATGGCGTCAGCCCCTCCCAACAGAATGGTGAGCGAGAGAGGCAGTCTACCCTGCCAACTATTCCCCTCAGGAGAGAGAAGAAAGATGTTCCAGTAATTATAAATATATTTTGTTGATTTTTTTGGTTTGTTTGTTTACATTTGAGGTTTTAAACACAAGTCACATGAACATGTCATAAACATGACATGTCAGATTTCATGAACACTAATGGAATTTTAAAATGTTTATGACTGTTGTGAAGTGTCATTCAGGTTTTTCAGTTGACGCTGTTGTCCACTGTTGTCTGGGGGGCAGACATTACATTACAGAAACTGATTGACACTATAATGACGGACATCATAAACATTTTGAAGTGCCAAAAATGTTCATGATATGTGTCATGAATGTTTCTCGTCACTCTTATGGCAAAACTTTCATAACATTTATTTAGTTGTTACTGCTCTTATTTAACTTGACTGTCTTTGTTTCCCCAGAAACCCATCTGTAATGGTTTGCCCCCAACCCCTAAAGTCCATGTGAGTATACTTTACTTAATGTTCTTCATGATTGTCTGATATCTTCAGAAAAACACAGTAGTTACACAAGCCAGTGCATTGTGAGCAAGCAGACTATAAGTTACTGTGATGTTACCAGCAGGAGAGGTGAAAGCCTCTTCCTATTTCTCCCGTGCACTCTTTGTAGTTCTCACCATCCATCTATGTTTTTCTCCGTCAGATGGGAGCATGTTTCTCAAAGGTGTTCAACGGCTGCCCTCTGAAAATCCACTGCGCCTGTTCCTGGATCAACCCAGACACTAGAGGTAGGCAGAGTCATTACAGGACACTGTGGAACATGGATTTTTTTCAGTTCCAAATGAATGCTCAGTCTCCATTATGTGCCGCATGTCTATTTCAGTGATGGTGAAACCTTGCTATACACACCTTTGTAACTGTATGTAGATGTTTATTTTATTGTTTTTGAATTTGATTGATTGTCACTAACACCGTGGACCAGTTGCTATCTATCATAATAACTGCTAATTGTACATTTTCTGAATTATCCTAGTAAGTAGCAGTAGGGTAGCCCCCTTAGCTGTGGACCTGCCCAAGGTTTCTTACTAGCTAATACAGAAAACAAAACCCAGGGCAGTTTTTCCTTTACCCTGTTGTTCACCGGTGCTATGAGAGAATACTATTGCATAAAATGCTGTATGAACACAAATTGAGTTTTATTTACATTTTTATTTACATTTTTACCAATTTTATTTACATATTGGTTATTGGCTATTGTAAGATACTGACATGTGTTCTGCGCCACGATGGCCATGGAGAGAGAATGACTAATGCGGTATATTTGTTTCAGATGAGTATTTAATCTTTGGGGCAGAGGAGGGGATCTACACCCTGAACCTGAACGAGCTGCACGAGAGTTTCATGGAGCAGGTAAAGGGGACCTTCTCTGGGTGTGGAGACCGGAGACTTTTGAGGAAGTGTATTTTTATTATTATTTATCTTTTTTTCTTTAAATCTGATATTTCTGATTTTCTCTTGTGTAGTTGTTTCCACGGCGATGCACATGGCTGTATGTTATGAACAACTGCCTGCTGTCCATATCTGGTGAGGCTGAGCAGCAAAACCCTTCCATTTCTGTTAAACTTCACCCGATTCAGCCTGTCAAGCCTTTTTCTGTGTGTGTCCATGTGTGAACAAAGTGTCCTTTTTTCTTTTTGACATGAAACATGTTTGTTCCCTCATATGTTTGCACAGGCAAAGCCTCTCAACTCTACTGCCATAACTTGAGCGGTCTGTTTGAGCAAGCTCGGCAGATGCAGAAGCTGCCCGTTGCCATACCAACGCATAAAATCCCTGACAAAATCATTCCGAGGTACTGTAGTCTTGGGGTTTGGCGAGGCCTGACAAGCTGACAGCAGCAAACATTGACAGCTGTGACTCAGGGCTAAACAGCGTTTGTCTTTTGTCACTTAGGAAATTTACAGTGTCCAACAAGATTCCAGACACGAAAGGGTGCCAGAAATGCTGCGTAGGTGAGTCATCTGTGTACAGTTTGATGAACTTTTTTTTATGTCGTCCTTGTCACTTGCCACCGGTTTATTTTCCATTAGACAACTGAAACAGGTTAAACTGGATTTTGCATTGTATGTTTGTGTGTGTGTGTGTGTGTGTGAATTGCAGTGAGGAACCCCTACACGGGTCATAAGTACCTATGCGGAGCCTTCCAGTCAAGTGTGATTCTGCTGGAGTGGGTGGAACCCATGCAGAGGTTCATGCTTATTAAGGTCAGTCACACACACACACACTCACACACTCACACACACACATACACACACACTCACACACACACACACACAACCACACACTCACACACTTTAACATGAGGACAGTGAAGCCTAGGTGCTAGATGCTGACAGGTAATCATTTTCATCATTGTAATCAGACTTATAGACAGCTTATATCTTTAAGCTTTAACTGCTTTACATGCAGTACATTTTTTTGTTTATGCTAATATGCCTGTGTGATGAGAGAAAAAGAAAATATATTCTCAATAATCCTAGTGAAGATAAATCCATAACATATTGTCTTGTGAAATATCACATGAATGCATGCCCTTGGGACTGTAAGTGTATGGCAAATATAAATATAATGAGTGCAAAGGACATTAATGCATAAAATTATGGTGTTTTACCTGATGCATGTTTCTCACAGTTGAGCATTAAAATACCAAGCCTAAGAAAATTGACACGAGTGTGGTTAGTCGTAGTGCCCAATTGCATTTGGAGTGGATGGCTTACCATGCATGCGTTGTGTGCCTCACCCCACCTGCAGAGTATTGAGTTTACATTGCCATGCCCGCTGGAGGTATTTGAGATGCTGGTGGTGCCCGAGCATCAGTACCCACTCATCTGCCTGGCGGTCAGCAAGGGCAGCGAACCCGACCAGGTGGTGACGTTTGGCACCATCAACCCCAACCTGACCAACCCCACCTTCACCGAGTCAGGTGAGTGTTTCTGGTGAAGGAGTAGTAGTGGTTGGGGTGGTGGTGTAGTCATGAGTTATCATGAACATCTTATTTGACAGGATGCTTTGCATTGCAAACATTAGTTATCGTCTAAGGCACACCGTCCTGTGGGAGCCCCCCCCCCCCCCCCTTTTTTTATGGTTATGCTTGTGTCATTCAATGCCAGAAAGAGTCACTTCAAATCAAGCAAAGAGACATGAAAGCCCAGGGTCTTAGCTTTCATTTGAAACCAATTTTATGTTTCTAGGTAAAGGTGTTTTCAAGTTATGAACTTTTTGATGTCAGTAGGCCCTCTTGTTTACAAAAAGTCTCTATGGGAATTTACATAGGGGTCCTAATCAAAACGCATAAACATATTTTTCAAAAATCTATATTCAAAAATCATATTTTTGGTCTTTTGACTTCAATTTTTTTTGTGTAACAAGCTGAGAGATGGAGTTAGGACTTAGATTTTTTGATTTGGGGGTATCATATGGATGGTACCTTCATATCTTAGTTAGTTCATAGACATTAAAAAAAAAAAAAAACTTAGTTCCAACCTCTATAACTCTGTCCATATGTCACAGAAACATACATATTCTTCTAGAAAAAACTTGAGGGTGTCACTTTGAAAATGATTATAATGATGGTTATAATGGTGATGGATATAGCTTAGATTTAGCAGAGGCTGTGGATCTCACGAGTATATCTAGAGCAGAGTCTCACTAAACCCTCCATCCTCAGACATGCCGCAGACCTGCGTCATCCACGTCACCCAGCTGGAGAGAGACACCATCTTAGTCTGCCTCGACCGTGAGTCTCTCTCTCTCTCCCTCTCACACACACACAGACACACACACACACACACTTCTTTCTGTCATTCTTCTTACTCCTTTGGGATTCCACATCAGTGTCCATCTCCTCTCAGGCCTGTCAGCTCTGTGCCTGTGTGTTGACAGCTATGGCATGTGACAACACAGTGGATTTTTTTTCCGTTTGTTTGTTGGGTTTTGTTTTGCTGGTCACTCCACTGTCTGTCACATTTGAGACTAGACATCTTCTTTCAGAATCAGCAAATTCCGGGTTTGCCCCCAAGATGTCTTCCATTCCATAATTACAACTGTTACACGTTCAGATTGATCAGATGTCTTCTATGAAGGGATATGCTGATAGGGTTGTGGTGAGTCATTGTGTTTTTTGTGTTTTATTTTTGAAGGATGCATAAAGATGGTGAATTTACAAGGCAGACTCAAATCCAATAGGAAGTTGTCAGCAGAACTCACCTTTAACTTCCAGATTGAGGCAATAGGTGAGTGCACGTGTCATCTTTTGTTTTGTTTTGTTTTGTGCTGTGTGTTTGTTGGGGGTCATGATTTGTCTGTTGTTTTTGTTTGTATCGGTAGTGTGTCTTCAAGACAGTGTTCTAGCATTTTGGAGACATGGGATGCAGGGACGGAGCTTCAAGTCAAATGAGGTAATCTGAAGTTCTACATCCATGGTGATAAAAGGTGGTTTTGTGGTTGTGCGCATCATATAAATAAATAATTGCCCTTAGCTAACTTAGATATTTTATAAAGATTTAATAAAGAGTTCCCAGCGATGCCATCAGACAGTGTTTGGGGTGGGTGCTTAAGGAAGTTTCTGTGTTGCTCTCACAGATCACGCAGGAGATCTCTGACAACACTCGCATCTTCAGACTGCTGGGGTCTGACAGGTGAGCGGGCATCAGAA
This sequence comes from Limnothrissa miodon, assembly GCA_017657215.1. Lineage (NCBI taxonomy): Eukaryota > Metazoa > Chordata > Actinopteri > Clupeiformes > Clupeidae > Limnothrissa > Limnothrissa miodon. Next base: position 200,032 of record JAGFZM010000074.1, read on the forward strand.
GATTTGCTTGAGTTAGATCATTTTTGTTCTCATCTTGTACCTGTTTGTAACCGTGTGTGTGTGTGAATGTGTGTGTGTGTGTTTCAGGACGGTGATCTTGGAGAGCCGACCGACAGACAACCCCACTGCTCACAGTAACCTGTACATACTCGCTGGCCATGAGAACAGCTACTGACACCCCCCAGCCAGTCCCAGCCCACCTCTCCCACAGGACGCTCTTCCCGACCAGCCAACTGAGCCCCTCCACTCTCTGCGATCGGAGCTCGCAGAACCACCCGTTCCAGTCCTCGGAGCTCTCCCCAGCTCCTGGGGCCCATGCTGCCACAAGTATACCACACGATAAATACACTATAGCTACTCTGAGGCTACCCAACTACCACAACGTGACCTGATTTGCGACTGATGCTTAGGAGAAACGAAACTAATGGGAATGACCCCAAAGTCAAAAGCGAACAACTACATATGAATACACTACAGAAAAAGAAAACAAGAAAAGAATTGCACACAAATGTCCAGCTAGCTAGTTCAGCAGGAGAAATTCCAACTACTTTACCCGAAGGCATAACAGAAGCCGACGTTGGCGTTGGCTGCCATTGTGCATAACAGTGGAATCCTCGGGGTTGCTTGTGTTCGCGTAGGATATATTAACTCTTTTATTTATTTTCTTCTCTCAAATCTTTTGGCATGCTACGCAGAAGTGGCCACCTTAATTGTGATTCCCTGAGGCGGGGGAAGCTGCCTCTGCCTTGGGTGAGTGCGACCCTTCTGCCACGTGAACTGAGTGGAGCACTCCAAGTAAACAAAAACAAAACAAAAAAAAAAAACGACAAAAAAAACACAAATACAAATATCTTCGTCGTAATTGTGTAGCTCTCAGAGGGACCACCCTAAAAAAAGCATGAGTGTCGTCAACTGTATCATAATACGGTGCGCGTGCATATATGAACACACGTTTGAAAACACAACAAACTTAAAAAAAAAAAAGAAAAAAAAAAAGAAACAAAAACAAACCAATAACTAGCTGGTGTGATAGCATAGTCCTGGAGGTACAGAGCCCCCCCTACCCACCCCCCACCAGACCCTCAAAAAGAACTAGCTATTTCTAACTAGTGTAATCTTTTACGTGGTAGCTCACTAAAGCATGGTTGTCGTAACATTGTTGTTCACGCAGAGAGGAATTGATGTGGTGGCCGGTGGAGCCTTCAGAGACTTAATTCTAACTCGAGGCCCTGCTGTTTCAGAAGGTCTGGCAAGGGTGGAGATGGCTACGGACGTTGGCGCGTTATGTCTGTATGTCGGAGCCCGGTCCTGACATGGCTATTGTTGGCGACACAGGGCACGGTTGTAGCTGTTTACTGATCCAGTTAACATTCTCAGATGCGAGGCCTGGTGTCACAACATGTCCTCAGTGATCCCATCATGTTTGTCTTTCCCCATCGGACAAAAGTTCTGTTTTGTTTTGTCGTTAGATGCACAAAAAGTGGAATCCTCCCTAATTTATCTCTGTAGTGAGAAAACAAAAGTCACCTTGAGACATCCTTTAAGACAGTTTAATTGAGTTGGACGTCTCAATTTGCTTTTATACTTTATTCAAAGTTTTACTTTTCACTTTCATTTTTTTTATTAACCGAAAGCCATTTGTCACCTTGTCTGTGTTTTTAATGCTTGTTTAATCACTGGTGTTAAAAATTTGCACAAAAGGTTTCTTTGTGAGTGAATGTGTGTGCGTGTGGGTGTGTGTGTGTGCGTGTGTGTGTCTGTGCTTCTATATGCAACACTTGCAGACATACTGTACTTAAGTATGCATCTCTCCACGTTGTACGTATGAATACTCTCACCAGTTCCATGTGGTCATCAGACAGCTGTGACTTGGAAGCTAGTTGTTCACATTCTTTTCTGTTACTGAGAAATAAACCATGATGGTGAAGGTGATTTTAATTAGCTCTCATTATGGTTAATAACTCACTTTACACTTAAATCAAATCAGCATCTTCAGCAAAAAAAAAAAAATCAATAAATTAATAATGCTGTGTAACTTATTTCCATGCATTATCCAACCATGTAAAACACTAAAGCATTCCTTTGAAATCAGTAGCTTGAGAACACAGATGTTACATTACGATGTAATGCCAAACTATTCATTCGATTCATGGCCAAAATGTCCTGGGTGTTGCTACCTCGTGTGGGAAACTAAGAGTGAAATAGATGTTGATTTGAGTCGAGATTAGTATCGCTCTGGATGTCCACCATCAGATGTTGAATAATTGTGATCAAAGTACATCACCACATTTAACCGTTTTATATTGCAATGCATATGACCTTGTACATAGTGTAAGATAAAAATCAGTTTTACAGACTGTATAATTGCCTCTATTTTGTTTCCAATGTGAAACAGATTTATGAAACAACCTAACTCATTAAAAGACAGAAGTAAAAGAGCTGCTGTGTGTTTTGACTGTTATTAAGTGTTTGTTCTCCTCATTTCATACCAATGTTAGATTACTGTGTAAAATTAGGGTTGCAAAATTCCGGGAATTTTCAAAGTTGGAAACTTTCCATGGGAATTAACGGGAATTTATGGGAATTAATTGGAAAAAACTGGGAATTATCTCAACTAAAGGTCAGGGACATAAAGACAGTTGGTAGAAAATAATATTTTAGCAGTCTTGGCTAAAACTATGAGATGTGATATGCATAAAGTTGAGTAGCCTATAATTTGCTATTCTTCAATCACAGGGGCATAACACACTTCTTAATGCAGGGCTATTGAGGTCGCACCTCCTATACGCATTGTGCATCCTCCCATCACATCTCATTGATTTCTAGAATTATGGACTGCTAATGCAACCTTTATGAGCCACATACAGTCACTGATACAGACACGTGAGGCTACACATTTGAGGACTACAAACAGTCAAGCAAGTTATAATGATATAACTTAGATGATATTTGTTCTAAAATGTTAGATTTTAGCTAGCCCAATCAAAATATAGATTGCTAGCTCACTGGTAGGCAGATATGTTAAAGGTAAGCTAGCAAGCACCTTTGTATTAAAGAAGTTAGCTTATCATGGTGCTAGATAGCACAAAATGTGCTGTTTCTTCTGCGTCCTGCTAAGCAGTTTTACATAACCACACCTGATTTCATACATCATTTAAATGTTTTGATAGCCCTTTCCATTCGTTCAGTTTACAATCTACATATTTAACAGAAAAATGCTATATTTTTAATTTAGGCCACACCAATAAAATTAGTTGGTTCTCGGATTCGCCGCTTGAAAAAAATGCAAAATTAAATAAAAATAAAATTGAATTCGAACTCACACGAACATAAAAAACACCGTGGCTGATTGCTATAATGCTGAAAAACAGCATGCTGCGTTCACGTGACGTCGAAAACCAATCAAATCGCGCCTTTCACTTCAGAGCGCAAGAGACATGATATGAGGAAAGATGCCGGTGGATCCTGCTAGGCCAGTGTTTGCAATTAGTAGAATATTTAATCAGAAGAGAAACATTTGACAAGTGCATTGAAATTAAGTTGTACTCACTCACGGTGCCGAGCAGTCTCTCTCAACTCTGTGGAGGTGAGTTTGATATTTCATTGAGAGGCGAAAAAAAAACATTCAAAGTGTTTCCCATCAAAATCAATCAATAAATGAATAGCATGTGCCAACACACTCACATCCTCGCGCGTGCACACACATACGCTTCTCTTTCTCATGCAAAAAAATAGTCTCTTTTCTAAATTCACGTGACTGCACGTTGATGAATATTCATCTCCGTTGCGCTGATCACGAAGTTTTAGTCACTATCTAATTGCTGGTGAATCAATGCGAATTTGACGTTCTAATGCCCTGTGATGAACTGTGACAAAATGAGTTTGAACGTAGGCTACAGCAGCCTAGACGTAGTCTACATTATGTCATACCTCAATTCCACAGCAGATTCCAAACTCTTAAATAAATGACAAACCGACAAACCTTTACATAACATTGAATGACAGAATTATGAATTTGTACATTGCCTAATACCTGCATGACAAAAAGTGTGCTGTGAGGTGTGAAAGTTAAGTTTATAAATTAGGCCAAATTTAGTTTTTCCTTAACACATGAGTAAATGTCTTTGATGAACATTAACTGTGAATGTGCCAATTTACCTTCAGAACATTTTTTTTATTTTTATTTTTATTTCGCTCGCTCGCTCCATATTTTTCCTGAAAAAATCCGAGAACCAACTAATTTTATTGATGTGGCCTTAATTGTATATTTTTTGCAAAAATGACAAAATATGTTGTTGGTATATGAGTCATATGGTCTATGTTTCTTAAAATCATCCAAAATTTCCAGTTAATTCCCATAAATTTCACATAAATTCCCATAATTTCCACAAATTTCCATTTTTGAATATTTCTAAAATTCCCAAGCTAAAGTTTCCATGGAAAGTTTCCGGAAAGTTTCCAGAAATTTACCGGAAATTTTCCACCCCTTTGCAACCCTATGTAAAATTGAAGATAATTTTATTATTTTATTATCAGGTCAACACAGTTATTTAATGTACTTTTACATGTTTAATCATCCATATCATGTAAATCATTTAACTGATGACTACATAATAGCTAATATTTTAACAGCAATATTTCACTTTGGAGAAAATTACAATGAATCTTACTGGTTCTGTTTCTAATAGTTTATCACCTTATCTAGTGCATATATCAATCTTTCCTGTACTGGGTATAAAGTCAGGAAGCAAAGACATAGATACTAGAACACAAACTGAGAGTGTATAAGCCCCTGAAGAACTGTAACAGTAGTTGTTTGCTCATTTGTGTCCTCTTCAACAATAAGTCACATTTCTTTTGATTGGTGATTGCTAGCACATCTTAGTATAGAAACCACTTAAAGTGTATTTTCTACAGTGCAAATTCTAGTAGTGACACCTTTTTGTCAACTGATTTGTTTGCTGTAGTGACTTGTACAGTCCAGCAGGTGTCAGAGAAGAGCTATATACGGCTCTGATGCAAGTAAAAGTCCTACCATCCCATCTTGCTACATACTTTCAACAACCCATCAACTTATCTAGAACCTTACATTCACACAGTGCAAAATAAAGTATAGAGACACATTACTGAATAAAATGAAATCTTTGTAAGATCACAATGCAATCCTTGGAAGTCTTTTTACTTGTAATTGCGCTGTGTGTGGTGAACCCATTCTTCAGGTATTCTTTCAGACGGCTGTGCCACGGTCAATCTCCCCCAGGCGATTTCCCCGCCCTGTCCTGGTTGATTCCAAGTCGGCACAGATTTGACCGTCCGTCTTCTCTTTGTCTTTCTCTTTGTCCTTGTTCTCACCACCTGACCTAACTCACACATGTACATATTTAACAGTGCAGGTCAATGAACACGGTATATTCAGGCAAGTCCGAACACAAGTGTAAAGATATGGTAATAGGAGGCTCTATCCACCTATGTCAAACTAAATATGAAAAGTTCTGATGCAAAACCCTTTTAATCCATTTGCAATGATTTTGCAGAAATATAATTATAAGTGTTATTAATTTAATCAGTGCAGTTTATCAGTGTTTTAGTTTGATTTGTTTTTTTTTTGAGTATTTCTAAAAATGGACTTGGGAGTTTGAACTCTGAACTCTTCATATCATGTTTATTTCAATAGTTTTGCGAGAAAAAAGGTGTGTGTGTGTGTGTGTTATTAGTGTATGTGTGAGTGACTTCTTACTTCTTCTTGAAGAGCTTCTTGAAGGAGCTCCTGAAGCCCTTTCCCTCCGTCTTCCTGCTGCGCTCACTGATGGGCGTGTGGTGGTTCTCCTCAGCCATGCCGCTCCACTTGAGCTCCTCCCCCCACAGTGGGCTTGAGTCCTGTAGGGAGCAGATGAGAGTCCAGACTGCGGTCAACATCACTGGTTAGTTTGAAAGGAACGCGCTGTAATGTCATTGGTGCTGCAGAGCGCAAGGGCTTATTGGCCAGCGCATTTCTCATGCACGACTGATAACTATTATTATTTTGATTGATTTTTTCTGTTATTATGCACTCATGGCCTTGCTGAAAAGTTGAGTTGAGAAGTTGACCCGCTTTAGTGTCTTGAGGAGTTAAATAAGCACATTCATTTTGTCCTAGTTATTGTTTGTTTTAGTTATTGTTTTTGTAAGACAAACTGCTTTGCACCACACTCAAATTAGGATTCTCAAAGCACCTCTAGGTGCATGTTGGTGAAATGCCGCCTCACCTTGCTGTGGGTCACATGCGCCTGCTCCTCCGAATCTGTGTGGGTGTGTGTGTGCGTGTCGTGGTGCCTTAGACGGCCCTTGGCGCTGGACTGGCGCTCCAGCCGTGGATGGACCCGGCTAGAGTGGGCCGAGCTGTCGATGCTATCCAGCTGCAGGCCGTTGAGTGACTTGCTCTTCCTTTGGACGGCCTGTAGGGGGCGCGGCCTCATCAGCCCCACCGAGTCAGGCGACACGCAGCCGCGGCCCGCCCGGTACAGCCGACCCTCGTTGCTCCGCCTGCCGTGGCCGATGGCACTGTGGGATGGGTGCGCTGGGCTGGGGGCAGGACTGCAGCGCACAAAGGCGATGTCGATGCTGGAGTCGGAGGAAGGGGACGGGCTGGAGGGGCAGCGCTCGCACACGGACGAGTTGCCCCCAACGCCGGAGCCCTCGTAGGGCAGGAAGGCACCCAGGGCGCTGGCCAGAGCCGAACCGGCCCCCTCGGTTTCGGGGATGCTCCGCAGGGGCACCACGGGAGACTTCAGACGCCCATCAGCATCTGGCAGGAAGGAGATGGGAGAGGGGACGTCGGGCTCATAGTGGTGCGGCTCAGCCTCCCAATCCTGGTAGCGCTTCACACTGGTGGAGGACTGTTTGCTGCGGGAACGTCCGCCATCACTGACACACAGGGGGAATGACAAACTACATGTAAGAAAGTAACTTTCAGCTTGGACTACATTTCACTAGATAGTTGGGAGAATACTGGCAGAATGGAAGTACTAGTGAAAACAGGGACCATGTTAGTTTTTTTTTTTTGTTCTAAGTAAATTGCTAAATTAAGTTTAAGTTGTAAGAAAATACAGATCAGACTCAGGCTTATGGAGTAACTCACAGTAAAGCACTGGGAGAGCAGTAGTTAATTGCAGGTTCATAGTCCCCCATTTTGTAGAGCTGTTTCACAGAGGACCTGGCACCAAATATTTGAGAGAGATGAGTTGTCACACACACCAAAAAACTCACTATTCATAAACATCTCTTCATAAACGTTCATTAGTTACAAGTATCATTCTGTACCCAATCACACACACACATACACACACATGTGTAAGAAATGAATGGTAGACTTCATACAAGACATTTCTATTGAGTGAGGGACACTGATAGAGGCCAGTAGATTCATATATAGTTTTGTATTTTTAAAGTTCATTTAAAACCCACCGACCTGCTGAACTCTTTACGTGTCTGTATGAGCCGCTCGTGTGGGTGCTGATGTGTGCGTTGTACGTGTGTGTGTGCGTGTGCATGGGTGTGTGTGAGCAGCTCCTGGTCGTGCTGCAGCAGGTGGTTGTACTGCGTGGTGAAGGAACGCAGGTGCTGCACACACACTAGCAGAAGGTAATAGTCCGGGTGCTCCGATTCCGTCTGCCGCAGCAGGCTCTAAAGCACACACACACACACACACACAAACAGAAACCTTTATGAGTGAAATATTTTATATAAGAAATATATATACAGTATCTCACAAAAGTGAGTACACCCCTCACATTTTTGTAAATATTTTATTATATCTTTTCAAGGGACGCTAAAGATATGAAACTCTGATAGAATGTGAAGTAATCAGTGTACAGCTTGTATAATGGTGTAAAGTTTATGTCCCCTCAAAATAACTCAACACACAGCCATTAATGTCTGAACTGCTGGCAACAAAAGTGAGTACACCCCTAAATAAAAATGCCCAAATTGTGCCCAATAAGCCCTTTTCCCTTTCCGTTGTCATGTCACTTAATAGTGTTACAAGGTCTCAGGTGTTCTTGGGGAGCAGGTGTGTTAATTTGGTGTTATCGCTCTCACACTCTCCTACTGGTCACTAGACATTTAACATGGCACCTCATGGCAAAGAATTCTCTGAGGATCTGAAAGAAAGAATTATTGCTCTACACAAAGATGTCCTAGGCTATAAGAAGATTGCCAACACCCTGAAACTAAGCTGCAACACGGTGGCTAAGACCATACAGTGGTTTAAATGGACAGGTTCCACTCAGAACAGGCCCCACCATGGTAGACCAAAGAAGTTGATTGCACATTCCCAGCGTCATGTCCAGAGGTTGGCTTGTGAAAATAGACGTGTGACTGCTGCCAGCATTGCTGCAGAGGTTGAAGAGATGGGGAGCCAGCCTGTCAGTGCTCAAACCATATGCCGCACACTGCATCAAATTGGTCTGCACGGCTGTTGTCCCAGAAGAAAGCCTCTTCTAAAGATGGTGCACAAGAAAGCCCGCAAACAGTTTGCTGAAGACAAGCAGACTAAGGACATGGAATACTGGAACCACATCCTGTGGTCTGATGAGACCAAGATAAACTTATTTGGTTCAGATGGTGTCAAGTGTGTGTGGCGGCGACGAGGTGAGGAGTACAAAGACAGACATGTCTTGCCTACAGTCAAGCATGGTGGGGGGAGTGTCATGGTTTGAGGCTGCATGAGTGCTGCCGGCACTGGGGAACTACAGTTCATTGAGGGAACCATGAATGCCAATATGTACTGTGCCATACTGAAGAAGAGCATGATCTGCCTTCGGAAACTAGGCAGTAGAGCAGTATTCCAACATGATTATGACCCCAAACACACTACTGAGACAACCACTGCCTTGCTGAAGAAACTTAGGGTAAAGGTGCTGGACTGGCCAAGCATGTCTCTAGACCTAAACCCTATTGAACATCTGTGGGGCATCCTGAAATGGAAGGTTGAGAAGCGTAAGGTGTCTAACACACAAGGAGGAGTGGAAGAGGATTCCCGTGGCAACCTGTGAAACTCCATGCCCAAGAGAGTTAAGGCAGTGCTAGAAAATAATGGTGGCCACACAAAATATTGACACTGGGCACAGTTTGATCAGGGGTGTACTCACTTTTGTTACCAGCACTTCAGACATTAATGACTGTGTGTTGAGTTATTTTGAGGGTTTTGTAGAGTGGGTGCGCTCATCCAAAATATATTTTAGGCAGGTGCTAGACAATCGTGTCAGGCCGTAGGAAGAAGGTTGGTCTACACACTGCACATTAGCTCCAAGAAATACTTTATTAATTTTAAAACATGCAACGTTTCGATCCTGTTGGATCTTCGTCAGGCCTGTAGAACAATAAAGCTACAACAGAAACAGAGACAAAGACAATCACCTGTAGAAGTGCAAGGTATTCTGGGATGCGTTGCACAGGTTGAAGGAGCAGGTTGTGGAGGGATGGGCGCGAGTCGTCTCCCATGATGTCACCCTAGAACAGGGAGGCAGCCAAGCAGAGCTAAGTGACGAATTTGGTTGACCACAGCAGAGCTAAAGAAGCCATTTATAACTTTATAGTGGCTGTGCCTGAGGAACAATGCTTCAAATCATCTGACTTTTTGCTTCAGAAATCATCTGACTTTCGCTGGCATTTGCTTCATTCACCAGGCAACCTTTTTCCGTTTATTCTGTGCCCATTCTGATAGAATCAGACCTGCTGGTAGGAAGAAGGAGTCTCAGTTTGCCTTGCTGCTCATCTCATGACCCCGTTTATTGCAACCCAAAGCAGACACTCTAGTAACTAAGTAAGTTTGCTCATCTCTATCTCTCTCTCTCTCTGTCTTTCTGTGCCAGTGCTACACGGCTACTGTACCTCTAACAAGCCGGACGCTTTGGGCGAGCCAGATGTGAACATACTGACCACAGACACACACTCTGGAAGCTCCTTCAAATACGACACATAGTGTTCCAGGAAATCACTCTGGAAATTACACACACACACATAAACACAAACAAGGAGAAGGATGGATGGCAGATTTTACAAATGGAACATTTAGTTACTCAGAGAGTTGCGTCACTGTAAATTAGAATATAAACAAAACAAAATATAAACATTTTTGTTGTTGGTTTTTGTCATGTAAATCATTTCTGTGTATTTGTAAACGACCCAATGTTCACTGCTTAGTACCTCTTTGCTGGTAAGCCGAAGAAATACATCTCCCATGATGCCCTGCCACTGGCTCTTGAGGACCCTCTCCTGTAGCACATGTAGGAGCTCCAGGTGCTGCTGGATCAGGAACCTTAGAGATGAAGGAAAAGGCCTGAGAGAGAGAGAGAGAGAGAGAGAGAGATGAAGAAAGAGACAGTGGGGGGGGAAAGAAGGGTGATGAAGGAGGTCATGGCATGATCACCACTGTCTTGTTTACAGCATGTCTTTCTGCCTAATGATTTGTAATAAAGTTTGTGAGTGTATGGGCAAAAGGAAGTGAGTGGGTGAGACATGCAGAGAGACAGACACAGAGCTTTGCTGCTCTGAATTGAGGTTAAGGAGTTGCTTTATTCAGCGTTTCCTGTGCAACCCTATGTCACCCTGCGCTAATTACATTTGAAAGGCATTTGTGTGTGTGTGTGTGTGTGTGTGTGGGCTGTATGAGAAGTTGCCATTAGGTCAACTGTGGTACCGTTTGTCTTTCTGGCTGGCATTTTCAGACCCATTGAAACTGATGTTGGCCTTCAGGAGGAGGGAAAGATAGGAAACATACACCCGCTCCGACTCCAGCAACTCCAGAGCTGCAGTCTGCCTCTTACCTAGCAGAAAACACATGCACACACAGAGCATTGTAATAACAGACAGTTATTTGGCCATTTGTGAATCAGCTGATGTGGTTACTAATTGGAAAACAAAACAAATGTAAAAAACAAAACAAAATAAAAGGAAAGCTGTTTTATGGTGACAGCTCTCTCTCTCTCCTTCTCTCTTTCTCTCTGTGTGTGTGTGTCTTACAGAAAACACCTTCTGTCATAGCACTTAAAAGACCTTTAACTGCACTGCACTTGACTCCACGTATGCACCTCTACCCCCTTCTCTTTATTCTCTTTAATGTTTCTTCTGTGTAGTGTCTTGTTATCCTTTTTTGCAAGTTGCTTTGGATAAAAGCGTCTGCTAAATACAAATGTTAATATAATGTAAATATGTTTGTGTAAGTTTGATAAAAGCGTCTGCTAAAAGAAAATGTTAATATAATGTAAATGTGTGTGTGTGTGTGTGTGTGTGTGTTTCTTACTGAGATCCTGGTTGCTTTGCTCTGTCAGATCTTTGCTCCCCTTCCTCTCTTGCCACACTGGTGACTTGGAATTACTCCTGTGAGTCTGTGGAATCCCATCTGGTTCTGAGCTTGGTACTAAATAAAATACAAACACACACACATCGGTCATCTTAAAACAGTTTTTATTATTTTATTTGTGTTATTTTCCAATTGAATATTGATAATACAAATCTAAAACACAGCAAGTAAGTTTGAGATTAAATCTACCATGTCTGATAACTTACTCTGATTGGTTGGGAGGCTAGTGATGTAATGTTGTATAAGACTGAGCTCTGTCTGGCTTGAGAGAGAGGCATGACCATCCAGTGACCCCTCCCCTCTTGAGCCTTTCCTGTTAATAATACAACAAAGACACCTTCACAATACACCTGTAAGGATGTTGATGTTTGTGTGACACACACACATGCACACACACCCACACACACCTGTGTTGAAAGCTGTAGGTTTGCAGTAGTTCCAGGTCCCGCTGGAGTTCTTTTTGTTTGTAGCTCAGCTGAGAGATCTGTGCCAGAACTCCACTCAGGTCCTCCTGATCACAGAAAACATAGTCCAACTCTTTGAACAAGCTCAAAAACATCTTCACATAAACCACAGTAACTGCTGTTTGATAGCAATTTCAAGAGTACCTGAATGGTGTTTATTGTGTTTCTGATAGACAGAATCTTTTCATTGTTGTCTCGGTGATGAGACGTCACTTTCTCCTCCAGCTGCCGGCCGTTCTGCTGTAAGACAGACACGTCTCGCACCGTATCTCCCAGCCCTGACTTCAGATCAGCCCAAAGAGCGTGCATCTGTATGTGTGTGTGTGTGTGTGAGAGAGAGAGAGAGAGAGAGAGAAAGATGTGATAGGACAAGAGTGAGTGGCATATTCTGATAAAGTTTAAATGACATTCAGATCAAATATATCCACCATGTTTCTATCTACTGTATGGTCTGTGTGTGTGCAAGTAAGCAAATAAAAGATTGTGTGTTTGTGCTACATGGTCTAATGTAATTATGGTACAGAGGTCCTGAAAGCTATATTTGGAGTGAGCCCAGTCACACTCTCTTTATTAGCCACTGATTGTCCACTCGACAGAATTATTGAAGGCCAGCATTGATTTGTGTGTGTGTGTGTGTGTGTGTCTGTATGTGTGCTCGTGAAAGAGTCTGTGTCTGTGTGTTTAAGCTTTTTAGCATGTGTCCATCTGAGGTCAGTGGAGTTGGAGCGGTAGAGATAAGTGAATGAGCCCACAGGAACAGACAGACTTTCAGAGACTGCTCTGTTCCTTTCAACCACACACACACATCACACACTCAGAGGAAGAGAGAGAGTCATGTGAAAGCCATTAACAACCGGAGGGATGAGTAGGGAAGAAGACGAAAGGAGATGGCGCACATGTTCGGCATAAATCCCATTTGTGTGTGTGTGTGAGAGAGAGAGAGAGAGAGAGAATTTCTGTCTACCTGAGCAAGGTGCAGGTCTGTTTCATCCACAAGGCCGTCATCCCCATCTAAGAGACAATTAGACAATACACTTCATTTCCACTCACACATTGTACGACAGAAACCACAACTCACACATTTCTTTATTCTTCAACTTTATTGGGTATACACAGATGCTTAAAGTATAAGATATAAGTCACTCTGAGTGAATATATAAACCTAAGACAAAAAAGACAATATGAATTGTACACTGACTCACAATGAGCCATGTCTGAAATAACCGCCTCCACTTGGCATCCACAATTGTTCTCTGTTAGTTTTGATAGAATGTCACAAACCACATTCAATAGCCTAAAATTAGCACCCGAGCTGTGCATAAAATATACAGCTTGCGGTTCTGTAAGTGAACAACATCTTAGTAACATGCTGCATTTGTGGGCTAATCCATAAAACATTTCAACCCGGACTCTTAATTAAAAATTATTCTGGGCTTGTCTGTGGTTTAGGGAGCAGCCCTGACAGAGTTCCATAGTTTCCCAGTTAAAACACTCCGCCATTCTCCCACACTTTTGCCCAGACGCAGAACCCATTACTGGGCCCTGAAGCAGGGGAGACATTCCCTCCAGGCTTTCCTTACCTTCTGCTTTCCCATTCTCCATGGCTGCCAGGGGCTGTGCCAACTGCTGCAGCTGCTGGAACGACGTCTGGACTAGCGTAAATGAGAGGTCGCCGTGTTTGTATCCACGAGTTGTCTTCGAGTAAATGCTCAGTGTCAAGGCAGTGTTGAGGTTTGTCGCTGTGTAAAGTCCAGTGAGTAGCCAGAGAGCTGATGTTGATGGAGCTGCTGTCACCGCAAGGCCATCAGAGCACTTCCAGAAAAATGTGAGGAGCGTCCCGTGTCTGCTGAGGGGATGTGCTGTCTATAAGTCTCCTTCCCCCAGTTCTGTTGGTTTTTTTTCCTCTCTTTCTTGCTCTCCCTCTTGCACCTATCCTATCCCTCCTTCTCTGAAGCATGTGAGACTGATGAGGCAGCAAACAAAAAGTGGCCTTGTTTTACAGTAAGTAGAAAGGAAGTAGGAAAGGGTGAGCACAGGGAGAGCAAGAGAAGGAGAGAGAGAGAGAGAGACTGAGGTTTTGTCACTCCTTCTTAGGGACGATTCAATTTCCTGTTCAACCTTTCCCTCCAATTTACCATGAAAATCACTGATGCCACAGCTATAAGAGATCTCTCTCTCTCTCTTCTTTCTCTGTCATACACACACACACACACACACCTTCAATTCAGTGTGAACATCTTAGTATGAGCCAAGAATTGCAACACACATACAACTCATGACAACGGAGGTCAGGTCACCAGATGCTCGTCATTCATTATAGAATTATAATCAATAGTCTGGTATGTGAAAGAGGAATATTCATAGAGATGATTAAAAGCTACTGCTGACAAAATCATTATAAGAAGAGTGAGTTGCCATTTTCTCCCTTACTACGGCATTTCCTCACATATTCCAAATGCTGCAAATTATATATTATAAATATGTTTGGCAGTAGAGGAAATCAAGAACGGAGACTAAAGTGTTGTGTTATATACTGATATAGACTACATTCATACACATATAACATACACACTGAGTGTTTTGTGAAATAATAATCAATCAAGTGTTTCCAAAAGCTTAGGTTTTAAACCCTGTTGTGGTCTACAGTGGCCTTTTTGTCAATGGAAAATTGCCAAAACAAAACTGAACAGAAAACCTTGCCCTGTTCCTCTTACACAAGACCCATCTCATTACTTCAGTCATGAGTTCTGCTGTGTGTGTGTGTGCTTGTGTGTGTGTGTTTGTGTGTTGGGGGTGCAGATGAAAAAAAAGATGCTGAACAGGAGATGTGTTTCTCTGAAGGTCATACTCTTCTCACAAATGAACAATACACTCATTATTATGCGAGGGTGTCAGTGTGTATTTGTTGTATATGTTTGTAAGTAAGCATGCGCGCATGTGTGTGTGTGTGTGTGTCTGTATATATTACACTGTAGTGTAAACACTACAAAACATCAAAGTCAATTTCTTTAAATATTAACTTGATTGTATTAGAACTTTAGCAACTTAGCATTAGAACTGACACAAATGTTAATATTGATGTTACATGTTCAGTTTGAGTTTTAGTCCAAGTGCTGCTCGGTTCCGGAAGACACCAGTCCACTCCAGTCCTTCTGCATCAGTGAACTCTCCCTCTCCTTCTAGCCTATATAAACATGGCACACAAAAATAACACACAAGCATACGAACAGCATGGGATGCCAAATTAGCTCCTGATAGAAGTGTAATATCTGTAATACCTGTTTATATTAAAAGTTCCGATGTATTTGGTTCCATCAGGAAAGTAGTAGGTGCCTTGGCCATGGTACATGTTGTCCATGAACTCCCCCTCATATCTAGCACCAGACGGGTGCTCAAGGGTACCCTTACCATTCATCTGAAATACACAAATGCAGTTCTTTCTTTCTGTCTTTAATTTTCCAGCACTGGCCTACAACTCTGGTGGTGTTTTTTTGCCTGCATCACCTTGTCTTCACTCCACTCCCCTGAGTATGTTATCCCACTAGCAGTTTTTTGGGTGCCTATGCCTTTCCTCATTACAACACCTTGTGATGTGCGGTAACACTCTCCATCTGAGGATAATATGCCAAGAACACAGTGTAATTACAAAAAAGAAAACAATTTCACCATCTAACACCAAGTATGAGACACACACATACACTTACTGTAAGTGTCACCATTTGGAAAAATATATGACACTGTAAAAGACTCCTCCCCTGTAGTGAAATAAGATTGAATAAACATAACTGCAAAGTGAGGTGAACAAGGACAACAGTAGGCTATTAAAGAAATCTACCTTTCCGTTCTTCATTCTGTGATTTTCTCTTCTCTGAAACAAGTATCATAAACAAACTGTATAAAGCCATATTTGACGCAAAAGTAAACAGTAAAGAGTATGAGGTGCTCAGTGCTCTTGAGACCTACCCGACATAATTTTTGTCCTGTGTTTGCTCTACAGTAGGCTACGTTATTTGTTTAAAGCTAGTGGCCGGGCCTAACTGTGGTCTACCAAATGCATAATTTATAAAACTTAAAATACGATCTGGCAAGGATAGGTATTGCCAGCAGCCTAAGAGATTCAAAGTTTTGAGTCTAAGGTTAGGAATAGAAACACGCCGCAGGCACCTACTGTAAAAAGTTTTTCCGTTTTGGATTGCTATGGCAACGACAGGTTCGAGCCCCATGCTTTTTCTTCCGCAGGATAAATGACCAGCAAAAAAGTACTGCAACATACGTTATCATCATGTAAACCAACAATATTTCAGACAGTAATGCTACTTTAATTTAAACTGGTCTTATGTATATGAAAAAGCTGAGTCGATTTCATTGTTGAAACGTTTACATGTTATCGGAAAAAAAAGTTTTGCTGTGCCCTACTACACGGTCTATAAAACCATCGGCAATGTTTTTTTGCAATGTAAATAGGGTTTTGTAGTTTTTTTGCCATCCTTACCACATGTCTAAGTCATAATGAACTATCTTTCCCAATATACATTGCGCACAAACATTAGGTATCCATGACAGCCTTATTATTGTTGTAGCAAAATGGCATTGCATCGTAAAGAGTGATGGTACTAAAGTGTATTATTTACCGTGATATAATATTGGGTCACATCATTTAAGTAGCCATTGCGGTCTTTGTTCATGTGTTTGATTTGATATTTCATATTAGGTATTTCATATGTATTTGAAGTTGTGGTTCATGTAGCGCTTAGCCAACGTTAGCTAGGTAGGTAGCCAGCCAGTGATACTCCACGTATTATAGCTATGCTATCTAGCTAACGTTAGTTGCTATGTTCGTGGTATATTTGTAGCTTGCAGAGTTAGGTCAGCACTTGCAGATTGCCTCTGAAAAGAGATATTTTTTCTAACACACAAGCCAACGTCGTGGATGTTATCAGCTAGCGTGTTGACCTAGAATCCTGGAAATATGGCAAATCTCCGCTTGAAGAGACGACTGTCTAGGGGGGAAATAACGCTGATGTTGGGATGTTTGAGGAAAGAAAACCTGCAGGTGGTGATTGGCCTATAAACACATCTCCTGGCAGAATGATTTCGCGGTACTCTCGAAAGCCGGTTTCGCATAATTTACAGATGTGAGTGACTGTTACTCCTTCCTCAGACTAACAAGCCCATTACTGAAGTATCTTAAACCTTTTAGAAATGTGATATTAACGGTAAACGGTGATAACGGCCACTTTTCTTGTATTTGTTTAGATAGCCACGTTTTAATTGTGGTGTGTGTCAAAAATGTATCTTGAAAAAAACATTGTTTAGCGTATTCCTTGATCAAGATGTTGGTACAGTACGCTTCACCCTCGCCAGGTGACGTTACGACTGTCATGCTTTACTACCTTTAACCTTTCACACATTTACCTTATTGATTGATTGACTGATACAGCCGTGGTTTGTCCCGGAGCAATTTGAACCATCACCCCCCACCTGAGGAGGCAGAGGACGATGACTACCTCCCTCAGCCCCTGTTACATGACCTGAAAGAGGCTGTCTCTACGTACAACAGGTATGTATGGGATAAGAGTAACATTTTGGTATAGATGCAATTCAAGAAGCTTACTCTCACTGGATGTAACGTCCCCTCCACAAGACACACACACACATACTTAATGTGATGGATCATTCTTGTTCATAGCTCTGAGACTTCTGTGGTGTCGGAGAGATCAGATTCTCAGACAGTCAGCACGGGTGATACTACCCACTCTTGGTCTGGGATTCACAGCTACACAGGAACTGGCATCTCAACAGAACGCAGCTCTGTCTTCTCATGGGGTTATGATGTAAGTTAAAAATCCTAGTCATAGTACATCTCATTATATGCCTGAGCCAATATTTTATGCATTACCATCAAAGGCAGGCTGAGACTACAAGTACAGTTTCAAGAACTGTTTCGTTAAGCAGATTGGCAAGTCTTTATCAGCTTGGTGTTTACCCCCTTCCAGCTCTCTACTATGTTGACTCAATGTGACTGTAATTTGCAAAGTAATTTTCTCATGTTGAAATGAGTGAAATTTTATATGTATAGAGTCTAACTTCAGGAGGTGCATTCTTAGAAACTCTATAAAGCAGACCAAAATTCAGTGACTAATTATAGTATCCTTAAACTCTTACAATACAAACAGAGCTAGGCTATGGGCAGAACTGGCAAAAGCCAAAACATGACAGACTATTCTTTTGGAATCCTACAAAAACTCTGATAGAATCTCTTACGATTCCTCAACATCAACTATAATGCGGTTAGGGGTCCTCAGACTTTATTTTTTTCAGTTTCCTGCAGCAATTCCAAAATGGAGCTCTATCTGCTTTCCATGCAGCATGTGTCCATAAACTATATTTGTAGCTGGGGTTTTACGATAAACAAATAAGCACAGCAACATTCACACCGACCTGCTGTGCAGCTGCAAGGACTGAGTGACAAGTAGTGTTTCCAGAGCCAATAATTTATTTACACATAACTCTGTCTCAGGAAGGAAAAAACGCTGTCTAAAACCCTCATTCCGATGCATGCTCACACACACACACACACACACACACACACATACTCACACACTCTCTTTCTCTCTCTTTCTTTCCCTCTCTTTCTTTCTCTCTCTCTCTCTCTCTCTCTCTCTCTCTCTGTTTCTTGTAAAAGCTCTGCACACTGACTTGAACACACACAAACACACACAAACACACACGCGCTATAACAGAAACAGTCTCAGCAACACTCTAGGGACCAGCCTATGCTCATCGCCATGCAGAGAGCCTGCTGGGTGAAACACAGCTGTACGTGCTTCTAATTATTGATGAGTACCTGGAGAGGACCAGACATGCTGTTTGTGTGTGTGTGTGTGTGTGTTTTCCTGATGTGTGTGAGACTTGAGGAATTGTGTTGTAAAGGATGGATTTCTTTATAATGGAAGCAAACTTGAATGTTGCTTGAAGAGTGTAGATCTTGCCCAAGAACATTAGTCCATTCCCCCCTTCAGTGAAATTTGGCTTAATTGTTTCTTCCCATAATTTTCAATACAAACAAACACAAAAATAATAATAAAAGAAAAGAAACTAATAAACTGTGATGAAAGCACAGCCTTCTCAGGTAATTAAGATGTATGAAGGTGTTTGTCATCGTTACCACCTCTCTCTCTCTTGGTCTCTCTGTCTCTCTTCCTCCCTCTCTCCCTTTCACTGTGTCCCAGGAGTTTGACAAGGCAGCCTCGCGACAGGTGCAGCAGATGTTTGAGGAGATCGATGAACAGCTTTATGAGGGGAGGGGCGGTGCTCAGCTCAGGGGCCTGCAGGATGAATGCCAACAGTGGGCCTGTAGATTCCCCCACCTACGGTACATATACAAACATGGTGAAATAGTAACAAGACTGAAAAGTTCTGTTTTAGTGATCAGTAGTACCCTTTTCTATAAAAAAAAAAGGAAAAAGGTGTCCTAACCCCATGAAGAATCTGCTGCTTTGACATTCTCTTTTTAACGGACCCAGGATATTGCATGACTTTTAAGAAATTGAAGCAAGTTTAGTGTGAAATCAACAGCCTGCTGCCACATCACATCAGTGTCAGCCTCATTAGCGTTCTCAGCCCTTGAACCACTGAAAACATGAATAAAACAGTTACAATCAGTTACATTGATTAGGTTACAAATACATACACTCAGTCCCGGTTTAAGAGTCTCTAATAGCATCAACACAGATCTGTCCTGTGTAGACAGTCTTTTTCTTCCCTTCTTGCTGCTAACTAGCTCATACGATCCTGCCAACAGCCCAGATAGAAATAGACTGACCCAGTCATGTGTCTGATAGATTGAAAAGCAAAGCTCAGTGGGGGTGTGTTTGTCTGTGTGCGTCTATGCGGCAGGATCTTGGGGAAGCAGCTGGTCTGTCCCACTGACGATGGTTTCCAGTGGTATGCCACTTGTGGAAAGGGCGCCGACTTAAGCCAGTCAGCCAGTAAAGACATCAAGGAGAAGCCAAGCACAGAGTAAGCACACACCCAGTTCAGCTCTTGTCGGTCTTTCAATAATGCAAGAGTATTTTCCTAATGATTTGGTGACCTACATATTTCACTGCCAGGGGAGACCTGATCTGTGAAGTTCTGGGCAACTTTTTCAGTCTGGACTTAAGTTCTTCCTCTTGCATTAATTCCTCTTGCATTTTTTTTACAATTTCCATGTCTGATTTGCTCTTTGTATTGCTATCCTCTTTATATTTGTCTTTCCCACTGTATTTGTGTGTGTGTGTGTGTGTGTGTGTGTGTGTGTGTGTGTGCGATCAGGCTGTGTGTACAGGGTCGGAAGGCTGTTTTGAGCAGGTCCTATACTGAAGTGGAGCAGCCCTCTGAGAACCATGGGGCCCAGGGGGATGAGCCACCCCGAGTGATTGAAGCTGAAGGCCTGATGGAGGAGTACCTTGCCTTTGACTGCAGAGACCTGTGAGCAAAATACAGCATTGTGTGTGTGTGTGTGTGTGTGTGTGGTTAGGTAGGCACTTGTGCTGACTGATTGCCTGTTTATGTCTATGACAGAAGAGAAGTTTGAAATGTAGTTTCAGTTTTGCAATGTGTGTGTGTGTGTGTGTGTGTGTGTGTGTGTGTGTGTGTGTGTGGTGCAGAGGTGAGGAGTGGGAACGCGAGTGGACAGGCACCAGACGCAGGTACTGCTTGCCTCCAGTCTCTCCCTACCGCTGTCGGCGAGAGGCAGTGCTGGACTTGCTGTTTGATGACGTGTGGCACGAGCTGGTTGGCTGGATGGAGGGCCTAGTGCGACGGCATTGGGAGGGTTGTGTGTCAGGTGAGACCTCAGCCACATCTTTACTCCTCTGATCTTCATCTTCAGTTGAACTTCTCTTGCAAGCTTATAGTATAGCGAGTATAGTTTGCTACAGATGTATGGCTAATATATGTGGATAAATAAATGATCTGTCTATTTGTCTGTCTTTATTTTTTGTGAAGACAGTATTCAACTCAACTTGTGAATTAACTGACTGTCGTGATTACATGTAGAGTATGTGTGCCTGTGTGTGTACACAGATGATGAGAAGACTGCTGGAGTGCTAAGCCCTGCTCAGCCAGACCCTCAGAATCCCTTTGTGCTGTTGACTACCCTCCCCACAGTGCTCCCGCGGCTGGGACAGAGTCGGGTCCCCCCGCTCACAGCCTCTCTGCAGTCCCAGGTGAGTGATCAGAGTTGGGGCGGGAGGACAGTCCCAGGGTTCTAGTCCGGAAGAAAAGTCTCGTCGGCATACAGTACAAACTGTAGGTGCAGGTCTATACAGTATACTGTACTGCTCAATACAGTATACTGGATGTGGTACAGGGTCAAGGCGGGACCAATGGCCATACTAAAGGACATAACCTGAATTCCCATCACAAAGGAATGCAGTGCCCTATTTTAAAACAATGTTTAATGATGATGTCAGACTTCCAGTAAAAGGTCAGTACAGTATAAACCGAATGCTGAAAAACACTGCCTATATTTTCTCTTTGCATTAATTGCATCATTTTTCAATCACATTCCACTCTGTAGTGAAAATCAATCAGTTAATGCCAAATAGCAATAAACTGTCATGATGTGTTAAATAACCGGCACTATACTAATCTATACTATAGTAAAATACACCAATATACGTATAAACAAGTACCGGTATGCCTACACCTACTGTAATGTGATGCTAGGGTACAGCTATATGTTCATTATCAGTAAACAAGTAATTTTGTCTAAAGCCACACATAGTATAGTGAATAAATAGATTTAGTCATAAATGCCGCCTTCTTAGCTGTGTAGCCATGACTCTGGGGTTCTTGTTTCCCTTTAGAGCATGCTGTCAAATGCACGTACTGTATAAAGTCTTATGGCAGTTCCCCACTTTTAATGAGAACTTTCTGCTTCTCTAATTCTCTCATCTCTCTGCTTATTCAGATTGCTTTTTCTTGGAAGGATTTGAAGTTGTGAGTTTTGTTTTCGGGGGCATGCTCTATCCCATGGCTGCATTTAGGTTGCACATGGGGAATCCCCCAGGGGGTCAGCCACCACTTCTCACCTTAGCGTTCACTAAAGTGACCTCGCACTACTGTCAGCAATTTCTTGTCTCAACCCCCCAACCTCCCTCCAGGCTCTTGACTCATGAATGTTTTCCCCTTTTTTCTGTTGTCCTGTCTTCCTGTCTGTCTTTGTTTACCTCTCCGTGGTCCCCTCCGCACCCTTCTGTCACGCCATCTGCCTCATTTTTTTTATCTGTCCAACTCCCCACTATCTCCTCCTCTTCTTCTCTTCCTCCATGCACTCCTTGTCTTGTTTCTGTTAAAGAGCACAAAGTCAAGGGGTTCAAAGCACAAGTCAAGACGGAAATCCAAAAAGCTGAGAAAGCCATCCACTGTATGTAGTCTTTTCCTTCAGTGGCCTGGGGTGGGGTTGGGGGTAGGGGCTTCAGGGGGAACCGTACTGTATATACTTTTATTTTTACCTGAGCATGTAATTTGCTCCAGATGCTGTGTGCCTGTGCCTGTTTAACTGAACTACTCACACACAATTCACCCCTTTTCTCTTTTTAATGTCAGTTTACTGACGTTCTTTCATTCTTTGTTATGTCTGTTATAAAATATTGAATGCTATTATTATTATTATTATTATTATTATTATTATTAATAATGTTGTTGTTATAATTATTATTTTGTCAGTTGTCAGATTTCGTTTTTTTTCTCCTTGACAGCCTTTGTCTTCAGTGCATGTATAGTGCAAGCAATTGAAACACACTCAGTAGTGATCTGGAAATGAATACATTTTATTTTACTTTTTTATCAGATCAGAGTGACACCACTAACATCATCAAACTGCAAACGTGCCCCATTGTGATATGCAGCATTGTATGACTCTTTCTCTCTTTCTCTCTCTCTCACCCGCTCCCCCCAACCCACCTGCCCCCTCTTAGTCCAGTCGGGTTCCAGTTGGAGCTGCGGTTACCCATAGCAACCTAAATGACCTCATCATGATCCATGGCATTCCGCTCCAGCAGAGGAATGTGGGAGCTCTGGACCGCGTTGCACAGTATGGCCCATTTCCATACAGACCCATATGCTGATCAACTTATAGATTCCACACATATCACTTAAGCTAGCATGTACAGTTCTGTATGTGGGGTCCCACCCATTCCCAACAGTGCAATACTTAAAAAAGCACACTTTGCCATGGAGAGGAAAGAACACAAGACACATTGAGATCAACATAAAGCAAAAAAAATTAAATACTAGATTATTATACGGGTATTAACCAATAAATATTTGTCACTTAAAAAGACAAGAGGGTAGATCTGGTCTTAGATTGGTGAGAACAAAACAGACCTGAGTTCACATTCAGTTTCAGTAAAGGATTTTACACATTTAAAGCAAGAAAACCAGTAGAGATTACCAAGATGTTTTTTTTTTTTATAAAAAAAATTGGTGGCTCTTGTTTGAAGATGCTGTTAGGGGCTGACAGCCAGTTGTTGTTGTTCTAGAGAGTGTGAGGAGCGGGTGTATCACAGGCCTGGCTCCAGCGTGATGCCATCGAACAAGCCCCGCACCCGACGACCCCTGGAGCAGAGCTCCTCCTCCCTGTCTCGTCCGCCGCAGTCAGCCCGCCGACGGAACCCTCCCCCACGGACCCTCATGCCACTGGCCCCAGGCCTGACCCAGTCCAGCGCCGCTGGCTCCATGGACGAGGTCATCCGCGGGACACGGCTGTGAGCACCGGGCCTTTTTCTCCCCTCACTTATATCATCGCCTGCTCTCTCTCTCTCTCTCTCTCTTTCTTTTCCATGCTCACTTATCTCCCTCTTTCTTTCTTCTTTTTGTTCACTCACTTACTCACTTGCCCTCTCTGTCTTTGCCAGTTGAGCTGCTTTGCATTTCCTGACAGCCCCCCATGTTTTCTGTCTTCCTCCATTGCAATTTCTCTCTCATCCACTCGTCTCCCTCATTCCCTCTCTCCATTTCCTGTCCATCCTTTCTCTTGCTTTATTTCAGGCTGCCTGCTGTACTCCTCCTTCACATCTCTCTCTCTCTCTCTCTCTCTTTCTCTTTCTCTATCCTCCCATCCCAGACTGCCTTCACAGTCTCATTTCCTCATCTCTCTGTGTGTCGTTTCGTTTTCTATTTTTTGTCCCTCCAATCTTCCTCCTCTTGCCACCCTCTTATTTCTTTCTGCTCTCCGCCTGCTCATCCCTCTCCATTCATCACCCTCTTCTTGTCCTCCCTCCCCATAAAGCCTTCGGTTAATCATGTCCTCACATCCGCCCTTCCGCACTCTTCTCTTTCAGCACCATCTGGGTTTTTTTTTAATCTCTCTCTCTTTCTCCCTCTTTCTCTCCCTCTCTTATCACTACCCATCTTTTTCTGCCCTCCCTCCCATCTTGTCCTTATATTTCTTTTATATCTTCTCTTCCTCGCTCTCTCTTTGTCACATCCTTTCTTTTTGTCTGTCCCTGAATCTCAGAGACTGGGAGAGAGTGAGAGAGAGAGAGAGAGAGAGAGAGAGCGCACAAGTGAGAGCAAGACAATGTGCTTTAATTACATTGTATGTATGAGCTGCAGCTCTGTGTGTGTGTGTGTTTGTGTGTGCGTTATTGCTTGCTATTGCACTAGAAACAGAAGATGGCATCTGGCTTGAATGAAGACCAAAAGCTGTGTGTGTGTGTGTGTGTGTGTGTGTGTG
>JAGFZM010000074.1:224573-244583 GCA_017657215.1 Limnothrissa miodon
TGTGTGTGTGTGTGTGTGTGTGTGTGTGTGCATGTGTGTGCATGTGTGTGCATGCGCACTTGTGCAGATGAGGACTAAAGGTGTTTACCAAACAGTGTTTGTGTGCTTGTTCTCAGGCCAACAGCCAGCGATCGGCTCACCTCTCCCCTAATGCCACTCAGCAGAAACACCCTTCTACCCCCCATAGGGACTGGAGAAGGGGAGCACATCCACCCAGGGATACACACACGACACACACAGGTACACACACATACACACACACACACACACACATCCTGACAATGAAAACAAACACATTCAGTCAGGTCCAAAAATATGGGGACAATGACACAATTCTTACATTTTGAGATGTAACCAGAAACTCAGTGTCTGGTGATGTTTATGCCTTCTAGACTTTAAGCTGTAATTGATTGCAAGGGATCTGCAAGTATTAAAAAATGAAAGTTTGATTTATAATTGTTAGTTTACATAACTTTTGGTCCCTTAAAAGGTGGAAAGCATATAGATTTTTTTTTTTAATTTCCTACACCATTTACCTAATTTGGATGGATGGAAATCAAAATTGAAAGTTGAAATCTTGTTTGCCTAATTTCAAATCCATTGTGGTGGTGTATAGTGCCAAAAATATGGGAATTGTGCCATTTCATTTTCCTTATATGTATGTACCTGACTGTATACACATACACACCTTGTAGATACACTCACACACAAACAACCCCACTGATTTTGGAGAGGGCTACATTCAGTTTGTCTTTTTTTGTGTGTGTGTATAGAGACAGAGAGGTTCTTCCAGTCGAGCTCACAGTGCCATCACTGATGAAGCGGGCAGCATGCCCCCTCGAGACAGACTGCACTTACTTGACGTTTTTTCTAGACCCAACACCACACACACGTTCAGGGTAAGGCATTCTCATAGCTCATCCGAACATGCACTGTTACAGACACAAAGCTCTAAACGTGTAGCGTGTACTATGTACTCCAGAAATACTATGTACAAAAGGAATGCTCTAAAAAGTAGTACAGGTACCAGGAAATTGTACTAGACAACAAGAATTGTTGGTCCTGATTATGTGATTTTGTGTGTTTGTGCTTGTGTCCATTTAGTCAGATACGCCATACCGGCGTTCCTTCACAGTTCTGGACAACAGTGGACAGCAGGGCCGTCCAGGCAGGGCATCGGTTGGCACAGGTACTGCCTGGCACTACTACGGTTGCTGCACATAGGCAGTGTTTACACTGCAGATCAGATATGCCAAAAATGTATTGTTGTGATCATATGGTTTATGACTTAAAAAAAAAAAAGAGAAACGCCCAAATCCGATGGAAGGCCTAGTACAACCTGCATACAGAGTGCTGCTTATCTCCCAATCTGTGTTTGACCGTATTTCATAAGGTCACTATATACGGTCTTGTATAGACTTCTAATAAAATAAAAAGTAGTCCAATTCTTCCCAGGCCATGACATTATAAAGTAGGCTTTAAAACAAAAGTGGACTGTTGCAGCTGTAAAAATTGTGAAAATTGTTAAGTGATCAACTGATTACACATTCGCCAACATGACACACAATTGATGACTCATTTTAATGACTTCCCTTGTGAAGTTTGAAGAAGGAAAAAAGCACTGCATTTCCTTATGGACACGGTACCATTTGCCATATAATATGTAACACTGATTATTAACCTGTGTTGGCATATAGTCTGTACAGTGACTGGGGACCACAATGCATAGATCTGATAATGTAGCCAATTTCACGTCACTAATGCCTTTGTGTTTGTAATGTGACTGCATGGAAAGTATTCAGATTAAGTTTATGTGGAATAATTATTCCGTTATTCACATAATACTATACCATGGCATTTTATTTGTGCTCTGGGCATGACAAACGTTTTCCGTACAATTGCCCAAGTCTAGAAATCAAGAAGAATTTGAGTATTTGTGAAGGCCTGGTTTGTCTGTCTGAAAGATTCCCTTGGCATTGGTGTGATGGGCATCAGCCTTGGCATCAGCAGCTCGTCCTTCCTGGACTCCTTCACCCATCATCCCCTGAGCCACTCCCCCATCGAGGATGAAGAGGAGCCAGACACGCGCCTCCCTCCCCCAGGTGAGCGCGAGCGACGAACATTATGAGATCCGCTCCCTTTGCCTTCCATGGAATCCCATTCAAATCCTAAATTTTAGTACATGCCAATTCAGAGTGTTGAAGTCAGACAGGTGTTACTTAATCTGTAACTCAATCGATTTGTAAAGATTTCAAAGCATTGTTCTTTTGTCTGCAAGAGCTTTTTGTACCAGTATTGTTCCTTCATGTTCCCCCAGCACTACATGCCCCAGTTTCTATCCCGGGGCGATCGCATGGCCGAGGCGGTGTAGCATCTCGAAGCAGCAGACCGTGACTTTAAAGCTAAACAACACAATCTCCCTCCCTTCCATCCTTGCACTCCTCTCCGCATTGTGAGGGCCGACCCCCATATGAGCAGCCTCACAGCAGGCAAGACACGTTATACAGCAGCAGGTTTTTTTTTTTTGTCGTTTTTCTATGAGCCCTCTGTTTGAGGGGGAGGGGATTTTTATTTATTCCACGTGGTTATTGTTAAATGTTTTTTAGAGTCCTATTTTTGTATGTCAGACTTTTCAGCTTAACATGGCTGCCAAAGACAGGAAACTGTCTAACAACAACTGCACCTCTCTGTATGAATGGTCTGGGTGAGTGAAGACTCCTCCCAAAGTTTGGCACTTTGTATTGTTTTTTACTGTTTGTATGTAGGGACATATGCCCTTGTCAACCCATATCTGTTCTATGCAGGCATCAATTTGTCTCATCCATGTTGGCATAAACCTCAGTCTTTGGTACACTTACAATGTAGTTGCAACTTGATGTTAGCCAATTTTGTCCTTCAAAGTATCATCCAGGGCTTTTCAGTGTACAATATTGACACAAAGCACTGGAATTGTACTTGGTAACTTAAATAACAGCCGAGGTGCTGAGTTGAGTGTGAAACAGATCTTTTTCTTTCGTCTTCTGAAAAGCCTTTTGTGATTTGAGCCTTAGTTCCCAGAAGCCATATAGGACATGGGAGGGAACGAGATGTTTGTACATTATAAGATTTCAGAGCTCTGATAGACTGTAACACAAATAACAGGTAGAAAATGCAGTCACTGTTGAAGTTAAACCAGACTAGCCCAACAGAACTCGTTAGAGTCTTGGAAGTCTGGTAGTGCTGCATGACTTCCATTGGATTTGCCATTTTATTTTTTTAACAGCTGTAGCAGGTGTGGTCACTCCTCAAACAGTTCTTCCAAACTCGTTAACAACGTCAGGTTTACTTGAGTATTAATGTTCCAGCCTGTGTCAGGACAACAGAGCTGCAAACATGTAGTCCAGTATCGCAGTACTGTACGCTAGCACGAGAGCGCCATGATGGACCCAGAAATCTTGCACACAAACCAGGTTAGCGACGGTTTGATTCAGCCATTCTGATTCTATGGTAAAAGCCATGAAGCCTACCCCTAATCCCTGTTAGATAACCATGCAAAGATAAAACACACTTATGATGTAGCTTTGTTCCATGTCAGGCTTCTACGGAAACCTAATGTTGTGCATTTTGTATGAAAAATAAAGAGATGAATTAATAAAGACCTGTTTGCATAAATAAAAATATATTTTTTAATGTATTTTTTGTGTAAACAGAAATGTATGCTACATTATAAACATTAACATACTAATGGTGCCTTTCACAAATGTACACTTATGGTGACCAATGCATGCAATACATAACGGGATAGATATCCACCTTAGTTAATTGATCTGAACCCTTTTTTCTCCATGTATGGTGGAGAAACCATGATGGTGTAACCATCTAAAAAACTCATATTTGCTTTTCACTTCTTGCCTTTCTTTCCACCCTTGGATTTAGCTGGTTTTGAGTATTTTGCCTCCAGGCCTGCCAGAAAAGAGTTAAAGCCCTGCTCCCTGGACTTCTGATTTTGCTGCAATGACATAAAATGAAGGGAAAAACATAATTGGAAAAGTGTACTTTCTTAGGGGAAAAAGATATTAGAAGATCAAAAAGAAAACTACCTTGAGCATCATAATCAAACTGTCTTCAGCACCCAGTCCCATTTCTCTCTGAATCTCTTCTGCTTCTTGTTTCTCCTTGTCAGCCTAATAATGAACAAATGCAAATTCCAGTCAGTGCCCTCTTTTGAAGAAAAACAATACAAACCCATTAAAATGACGTTGTCATCGTGTTTATACGGCCAGTAATGAGCCTGTAATTGGTGATGGTTACTCAAGATATATACCCTCTTTTTGCGTGATTTCCTCTTCTGTTCGGTCTCCTGCGCGAATGCGGAGTAGGCAGGGACATCTCGCTTGTCGATGGCCGCTTGAATAACACTGACTATTCGGGGTTCATCCTCTGGAGTGCAGCACATAGCCGCAGCGGTGATGGCATCCATGTCGCCTTCATGCTGTAGATACAGCTTGATCAAATCTTGCCGCTCCTCCTCACTGCCTTTGTAGTTTCTCTCAAACTCAACGATGTCATGCACTGTAATCTATTATTGTAATACGTGTCAGTTAAATTATAGCATATTAATTACAACGCAATTACGAAATGGTTGATGTAGTACTAGCGTTACAATCCAACAACATCGGGGTTTTGACTACCTTGGGAAACAGCAGCCTCCAGTACTCTTCCCAGTTGCGATTTTGACCTAAAGAGTCATTTTCCTCGTCCACTATGCCTTGTTCGTCATAAACCGCTCTCTGATCCTTATCGCTCAGCACCGCATAGAGCTTTCCCAAAACCTAAATACCATTATGTAAAGTAGCACAATAGTTTTAGAAGACACCGAAATGCTACGACAGTAATCCATAAATAATATTGTTATTTATACTCACTTGAAATTTTTCTGTTGCTTGCGGGTCGTTAGGCGCGCGATCTGGATGCACTTGAAGAGATATTTTGTAATAACTGCGACGGATCTCAGACTCATTTGCTTGTTTTGAGATTCCAAGAACTCCATAAAGATCTGTGGTCCCAAATAATTCTCTACAGCGTTCAAGAAGCCCCATGTTCCCCCGAGTAACGTCTACTCTGAAACTGCGTTTCGGCAAATGTGGCGTCTACAAAATATATACATGCACCATGGGTTAAATATTGAACTGATCGATTATCGATGCTACAAACACAGAAAAATAGGCTACACTTACCTAAGCGATGCTGAAGATGGTTGTTGTTATTTAATGAATTTGGCGCGCTGTTTGCACATGTTTCAGACGTCACGGACATGCGCACGGGCAGAAATTGGGCTTGTTTGAAATACTGGCTGACGTCGCCCAGAGTGACCGCTGTCAGTCTATGACAATCTGGTCCCCGTAAAATTTCCAGTGACCGACCTCATTCATCCCATTGTTTGGATCACTGACCGTGACTACTAGAATAGGATACTTGCGAGGTATTTTGCTGCAACGCAAAGTTTTTGAAACTTTCTTAAATTGAAATTTAATCAAAAATGATTATAGTTCTGATGACAAAGGTTAGCGTCAAAGTTATAGATGGCTGGTTTGTTTGCATCTGTTGCGACAGCATCTTTCAAAGCAAAAGAGTTGGTTATCACACTATCATAAGACCAAGACAATTTAATGCAGAGCTCAGACAGTTACCCAGTTCAGTGCTCTGATGAAATAACTTAGAAATCTAGACCTATCCTAAATGGTAGCAGCATCTTGTTTTGCGAACGAACGACCCTTTATTTATATTTGAAGTAGGCCTACTTTTTTAAACTTCTGGTTTAAGCACTGGAATTTTATATGTTGAAGAAGTACAGCAGACACATTGTGTGAAAGCTCCCTTTTTGTTTGTGATGATGTGTCTGTAAGCAGGGAAGCATCAGTAGGCTAATCAAACAGATCTTTTGATCAAGGGTTGATTGTCAAAAAATTGCTTCCATGGTTGGTTGATCACAATGCACAAACTGAGTGCAAGTTTATTGGCGTGTCAGAGCGTAGCACAATTTCACATCAAAGACAATGAAGCAAACTGCTAAATTATTTCATCTGCTGCATGCGAAAGCAGAACGATAAGAAACACCACTAACATAGCACAAAGCTAATTGGCCCTTCTCTCTTCATAGAAAGCTAGTAGATACATATTTGAGATCCTCAGCTGAAAAACAGAAGTCATTACAGTTTCCCTCATGAGTTTTAAGAAGAGAAAAAAAAA
This sequence comes from Limnothrissa miodon, assembly GCA_017657215.1. Classification (NCBI taxonomy): domain Eukaryota; kingdom Metazoa; phylum Chordata; class Actinopteri; order Clupeiformes; family Clupeidae; genus Limnothrissa; species Limnothrissa miodon. The sequence goes on from JAGFZM010000074.1 coordinate 230,802, forward strand.
TTCTTTCTGCTGGTCCTTGTAGTCCGTGGGCAGTTTGCTTGCATAGCCTAATTGGCTCAGTCACTTGATTTTGGGAACAGTCTGACACACAGACTCCCCACAATGACACAGAGTTGGGTTATTAATGAACACAGAACACTGGCACGTCATCTGCATCAGCATCATCATGGACAACAACAACCAAAGCGAGAGAAGCACAGCGGGCTTCAGTAATGGAGATGCATTTTTGCTGGTGTGAGGTTTGATTTTTGTCGCAGTTTATTATTATTATTTCTAATCACTGCATCTGGTCTGGCACGACCAATATTGTGGCATAGAAGAACAGTCCCCCGAGTCTCACTCCTGTTTTTCTTTCCTTTTCATTTTTTTTTCATAATGGCTTTATCATGAGAACGTCTCTGTCAATCATTTCTCTGCAACGAGTCTCTATTAACTACTGATAGGGAGAGAGGTAAGAGTGCTTCTGGCTGATAGCTTAACACTCTCGCCTTGTTCGCACTGTCTTGCTGTGGTACTTGACTGGGATACCCCAGCGCCTCATCAGGTACACGTCCAGCAAATAGGAAGCTCCAGGTTCGAGGCCTCCAATCACAGCTGTGGTGACAGCCCGCCTGGGGTTGAGCTCCTGGAAATATTTACAGAGGACCCTCTCTGTGTCGGGTCTCGTCTCAGGGCCCAGGCAGCGGTCGGAGTTCCGTCCCTTTGCATTGTCATCGTCATCCAACAGGCGCCTGTAATAGACGCAATACAAGCTCCTCTCCTCTGTGCCCATCCAGGCCAGGGTGACCGAGTTGCAGCTGCGCAGCTTGTTGAAGGACTTCATCTGGAGGGTGGCTGGGAGGACCGGGGCGGCCTGTCGGTGGTATGCCGATGACGCCTGGATCTTGACCAAGACCTTTGAGCTGCCCGTTGCCCTCGACCGGCTTGATGTGGTGGACACCTCTGTGCCCTCCAGCCTGATTATGTAAGAAGGGGCTCCCTGGAGCCAGATCTGGGCCAGCTGCTCACCCACCTCCTGGCTGGAGAGCACCTTTCCTCGGCTCGTCACCACCACACGGATTTTCTGGGTGCCGTTGCAGCTCTGGAGCGTCAGCAGGCCATTCTGCTGCCAACCGCGGGGCCGGAAGCTAAACACAGTCGCCCCCTGCTGTCGACCACCAGCACTGGCACTGCCACTTGCCCCGCGGCTGTTACCTCTTCCATCTTGCAGCGAGACAAGCCGCGGCTCACCCTCCTTCAATGCAATCACTGCCGGCTGAGCCTCCTCGTGAGTGCGGGCAAAGGTACCAGTGTATGCTCCGCTTGTGCCGTTCAGCCTGTCGATCACAAAGACATCAAAGTAGTACTGCGTGTCCGGCAACAGCTCTGAGACGGTGCACACGCTCTCTACACCACGGCAGACGCAGCCCAGCTCAGCGGCGTTGTCAGAGGTAGCCGAGGCATCCCACTGCTGCCACCACCAGTCCTTGAGCATGGGCCAGGCGGTCCCCTTCCTCTGCTCGTCCTTCTGTCTCTTCCAGTCTCTCTCCCTCTCCTTCTTAATGCCCTCACGAGCGGCACAGAGGCTCCGGTAGTTGTGGTTGCGGTTGACCAGGACGCAGTAGTCGTACAGGTGCTTCACCGAGTGGCTTGGCTGGGTCACAGATGTGCTGGGGTTCCAGCTCAAGGTGACACTGGTCAGCCCCACCCCGAATGTGTGCACCCTTGGGTCGGAGGGAAGTTTGGGGAAAGCCCCCGATGACCCAGGTCCATCGTGCAGGTAGACAGAGGCGCTGGTATCCTGCTCTTGTGATTTCAGTCTCAGGATGTAGATGGATGCAGGGGCGTAAGCAGGACCCATATAGGTGTCTGCGGAGTTGCCGGTGTAGGTGTGGATTTTTGCCTCGGTTCCTGGCCCTCTCCACCAGACTTCAGGCATGCTCTTTTTTGAGCTCCCTGAGAAAAAGAGAGCAGTAGTAAGAACCCAGAGCAACGTAATTAGTCATACTGTTAATCAAAAGCCTAGCCCAGTATATTTAGATTTTTTTCTTCTCTGATTTAAAAAAAAAAACACCACCACCGTACGTTTGTCACTTCAGTCTGTGCCAGATATTTCTTAATCAAAGTGAATTATTGAACAGTGTGGATGGACCCTTGAGTTCAGTGTCTAAATGATTTATGTGTCACTTTATGATTTCATAATGCTGATATTGCCTGTGGAGAATGAGTGGCCTTATGCAGAATACCTAAGAGAAGCACTTTTGAGAGCCTAGAACGGAAAATTATTTAGCTATATGGATAGGAATGCATTGAATACACTAATACAAATTTGAATCTCTTTATCTCTTATGTATGGAAAGTCTTTTCAAGCTTGTTAAATGTCACACAGATATATCCATTACCTACGAAATGTCATTAAAAACATAGATATGTGCACACACATTCACACTTGCCTTAAAAAAAATCCTTTTAAAAAAAGAGAATATGGCAACTGGCATTTCAAATTACAGTCAATCCTAGAAGACTACATCTTTGTCACACTACTCAGCATGCAATGCTGAAAGGCGAAGTCTGTGGTTTCCATGGAAGAATCTGGAACGAGGAGGACGAAAAAAGAGACTTTTGCATAAACAATCGGGTGACATGTAACTCTATACCAAACTCTTAATGTCCTGAGAGAACCAACAGAAAATCTGTATGGCATCTGCTCACACTGCTCCTGTGGACTGGAATATTAAGATAAGGAAATGCCAGTGAATTGAACTTATATCAAATAGATTGATCTAGCTTGAAATGTATTACTTGTAATGAATTCAGAGGATTATCCTGATTTATCCCTTATCCTAGAGAGAAAGAGAGGGGGGTAGAGAGATAGAGAGAGAGGGAGAGAACAGATTTGCCTTTTGACTGTATCTCCCACCCATCTTAAACAAATAAGGCCAGGAAGGACCTTTTTTTACGGGCTTGTTTATCTAATTAAAAAAGCATTTATGACTGTTTATACACTGTGTTTTTCCTGGGGAAACACTAGCTGGTGGTTTTATGTGTCTCTGTTGTTCTTGTCCGCCTCCACACTCACAGTGCAGGTTTTTGGGCGGCTTGTCCTTCAGGGTCCGGGCAGCCAGGCTCCACTCAATAGGGGTACCACAGGGGCTAACAGTCAGGGACATGGAGGGGCTTTTCTTCTTCAGAGTGAAGTAGAACCTGCGAAGGATGAAAAAAAAATAGTGGATCTGGCTATGCAACAGCGCTTACCCCTTTTCTGACCATTGGTAATCACTAGCAGATGTGTTTGTAATTGATCTAGAAAACGTAACAAATGTCTCTGCAATTAAACAAGTTTTCAAATGACAAGCCCACGGTATTTTCCCCCACTTTTCCCCTAATGTACTTCCCTCGGCTGTCCTCTGAGGGACGATAAGGCCCACATAGCCAGAGAGCACAGAGCAGGAGGTCGCCTGAGCACTCCCAGATAAGGCCTCGTGATCGATGGGAAATGTTGAGATGACTATCGCCAGTGTACCAGGGTAAAGGATCGTGCTGGGGCAGGGGGAAGGACAGACGGACGGATAGACGGTGCCACTATTATGCGCAGCCCTGGATATGGAGGACACTTCTATTGGTGCCAGGAAACGATTGCTCTCAAGCGTGACTTTGCATCATCCTCCCCAAAATATGGTGCTGCATGGCAGGGGCCAAAAATCATCCAGGGCCACGTGCTGTGGGCTTAGCCACTGGTGCCTTTGTCGGGTCTTGGCCAAAATTGCTGTTTGCCACTCTCACTTGGGATGGTGAATGTGGTTCAGAGTAACCTTCCCATCCAGTGTGTTTGACCTTGGCTTCTACCAATAGAGACACACAGTGATAAAATGTTTTTAATACACTGTTTCAAGAGAGTCTGATTATTAGTCATAGCCTCCCACCAAGATTTCATTATATTGTTGTCTTTATGTAGTGGAAGTAGTTGAAGTGGTTGGTAACTAAAGTAGAAGTGGTTGGTAACTAAAAAGAATGCTCATGCATTATTTTTGTTTTTATCAATGAAATTATCTTTTGTAAATAGGTTGTTGTGTCATATTTCTAAGTAGTTTAAATGTGGTTGGAAAGATAAAAGATTAAACTTGTTTGTTTTAACTTATTTGTTTTAACTTCAATTGTTTGTAGTTGATCTGAGATTATGTTTTTTTTTTATCAGCATTGTGTTCAGTTTTTACTGACTTCTTGCAAGCACTTCAAGATCATTGTCAGAAAAAAAACTGAGAATATAGACAAGATCAGACGCACTTAGTATGTCTGTTTTCCATAGGGAGATGGTGAATTGCCACACCAAGAAGCAACAAATGTATAAAAAATCTAATTTAAACCACAATTTAAACACTTGTACTACACTCAGCACCATGTTAATGATTGCCATTCTGCTCTCATTTTTCCTTTTTGTCGGGAAAGTTCTTTTGTAATCAAATTTTCACGCTACCAAACTGGCCAAATGGGTCTCATGTCCCTTTCCCTCAGTTTTCATCAACCCCCTATATGCTTGTTTGAGTCTGTGCTGTTCATAGGAAGTGCGTTTCCCTCAAAGCACATCCTTACAGTTTGGATTCAGACAGCTGTGCCAACATCATCTGCTGGCAAGGACATTATTGATACTGCTAGAGCAACTTGATTGATTAATTAGCTTGCAATTGGTTCAGAGGCGGCTCGCATCTCTAGCCTACCACCGTCACGTGCGGGTGCGACAGTGGACAGACTGCAGCTCGCAGGGAGACGCTGTTGCTAATTTACGGACTCGAGTGCTAGCCGTGGATCTCTGGCCGTGTCCATGTGGGGGCCTTGGCCACAGAACCGTTCCCGTACACGCTTCAGAACACACAACTTAGTGCAGCTGAACGTTCTGCCAGATAGGCCAAAGGGCTAATGTTTACATAATGTGCTTTACAGCTAGTTGCAGGCCCTGCCATACAAGCCGACGGCTGAGATTGAATTAGTTTATTACTTTGTGTGCTGGCTGCACTTGCTGTGAGGTAAAAGAACTATGATATATACAATGGTACAGTTGTTATCACAGAACCGTATATTAACCTAGTAAATGATGCAGCCTGCTTATGTTTCTCTGAGTGTGTGTTGCAGATGACCTCTCACCTCCTCGTCTTCCCCTTGGGCAGATGGATGGGCGTGACCTTGTCCTCCAGGAGCCAGGTGGTTGGTCGCAGGGGCACCTCGTTCTCAGGGGCCAGCGCCACCAGGCGTCCAGGGCTTAGAGGGCCACAAAGAAGGGCCACAGCCAAACCAAGGCACCATGAGGGGCTCATGTTTGCACGTTTAGTGTTTCCGATGCCTGTGTTTTATGGAAAGAGAAAGAGAGAGTGAGAGAGAGAGAACACACTTCAAATAGATGTCATTGATCAATTTCCTGAGTCTTTTCAGAACTTGTGATTGGTTTCGGCTTACTGTGATGTGACACACTTCAGATGTGGTTATATATCACCACTTAAGTGTGAATGCGAGCGATTCTGAGATGCTGATGCACCTGTTTTATGTCACTTCACCAGCTAAACACGGGAGTCCATCATGCAGGCCGACAGCAGAGGAGAAAAGCTATCAGTCAGTAAATGAAGGCAACTCCGCATCCGCACGGAATGAAGAAATTATAAGAGAGAGAGCCAGGAAGGAACGAGAGAAGGAGAGAGAGGATGGATAAAGAGAAAGATGGATAGAGAGAGCACAAGAAGGAAAGAGAGAGGAGGCTGAGGTTTCACAGCTGATGATTCATTGATAGAAGGAAACATTTGCTTTTATTCACTCAGAATTATTCATATGAAGAGAGGAAATTTGCCGTGCTATATTACGCTAGGTTCTTCAACCACTCCACTGCGCTGCTCTGAGAAAATCACTCCCACTGCACCTTCACCTGAAAGCGCGAAGTGGGTGCGAAATAATGATTGAAGAGTATGTTCCTCATGACTCTATTTATAGTTGCCAAGTCCAAATTGGTTTGTTGGTTTGCCTTGAAATAACCATTCTCTCATGTTCTGATTTTCGTATTTGGCAGTGTTCCGTGTGCATTGGAAACAAGCAATTGAGCTGAACCAAGAATAATAAAAAAGAAAGAGACGCAACAAAAACAACACCTGGCTATGCCTGAGAACCCGTCTGCTCGACAAATGCAAAGTGCAGAACAAACTTTAAAACGCTCCTCAGATGTTATTTTGGTCTCTCTTCTCTCCCACTGCTACGCTGACTGTTGATTGTGGTAAATGTCCCCAGAGAGAGAGAGGAATGTGATCAAAGTGACAGAAACACACACACACACACACACATACACAAACATACAGAGAGAGAGAGAGAAGAAGAAATGTCCCCATAACAACCGAGTGTTTGTCACTGTGGAGTCGATGCCCCGTAGATCAGATGACAACGGCGTGGGTTTATCAGAGTGTCTGGCTCTCGCTCAGCAAACTCTCAACAGCTGCTTCATTACGAGCCATAGAGGATCTCATTAGTCTTCCTCAGGAGTAAGACACCCCATAAAGCTTTCACCGTCAATAGAGAGAGGGAGAGAGAAATGAGTATGCAAAAAAAAGTGCGTCTCGGGCACGGGTTAAGTGGCTAAGATTGAGAGACAGAGAGGGAGAGAGCGGTAAGTATGCTTAAACAGAGTTATTGAGGCACGGGTTAAAGAGTAAACAGAAATAAAGAGAGAGAGAGAGAGAGGGAAATGGCAAAGGGAAGGAGATGCCAAGAAAGAGGCACTTGGGTTTGGCATGTGTTGGACTAAGATGGACTAAGAGATGCAGAAAGAGTAAGATCAGAGAGTAAAATCAGCATGTGGAGAAAGAGAGATGAGAGAGTGAAAGAGAGAAGAACTGATTAAGACAGATAGCGAGGGAAAGAAGAGAAGACAGAAATAAGAGAGAATCATGGATGGAGGGAGTGAGAGAGATGAACGAGGGGTTGTAGGAGGTGAGAGAAGCAGAAGGTGGAGAGATGGATTGCATGGAAGAAGAGAGGAGAGAGGGAGGGGTGCAGAGAATCATGGATGGAGGGAGGTAGAGAGAGAGAGAGGGACAGGCTTCAGAGTGTAGGAGGTGACAGAACAGCAGAGGAAAAGAGCAGGAGAGAGGGATAGAGTGGGAGGAGGTGTGGGGAGAGAGAGAAAGAGAGAGAAGGTCAAGGTGTGATTGGGGGGCTGGTGTGAAGGAAGAGGTAAGAGAAGACGGTGGCAGAGCAATGGACAGAGAGAAAAGGCGAGCATGTTAACTGTGTTGATGCGTATTCAGCGCGGCCGTCGCCTTTAAAGGCATCAGTGGCAGCGTGCAGTATGCAAGCTGAAGCCAGAAAGGCTGCTCCATTCATTCAATCTTCATAAAGACGCCGCGCTGAAAATAGCATGGTGCGGCCGCCGTTGTTTCTTCAAAATGCGCCCTGGCGATAAAATATGCATGGGCCTCCGCCGCAATTACGTCCGATTGAATTTTCATAAACCCAAGAGGACGATAGCCCAGGACCTGATTAGCCCCGTGCTATCACTCTGCCTCCATGTTCAGAAACAAAGACACGCTCTGTCTTTGTTTCTTTCTTTACAGTTCATCTGGTCATCTTCCCCGTCTCATTCTCTTTCAACCTCTTTCACACACACTGTCTTTTTTTAATCCCTTCAGTCACATCTCTCACTCTCTATCTCTTTGCCTGTGTGTGTGTGTGTTTGTGTGTGTGTGTGTGTGTGTAAAAGCCCCGTGTGGGATAGTGACAGGGGCTCTCACTCCTAGTGTCTCTGTGGTGTTAGGTGTCTCTGCAGGGGTCAATCCACTCGCCCGTAGACAGGAGGAAGAGAGAGAAAGAGAGATTGAATGGCATTGTGAAAAGAAAAGCAAAACTCTTGGCAGGGTTTGAGTTGTTCTTATCGTCCCTTTTGCGCTCGCTCTCAGAGAGTTTGAGAGGGAGAGGGTGAGACACAGGGAGCAACGCAGGCCAGGCACAGAGGGGACGTGGAGGGCTACACTTGGGAGGATGTCGGCTGGGTGGGAGTCGGGGAGGGAAGGGTAACACAGGGAATTGGGGTGCTGTCACGGTGGAGGACTCAACCCTCACAGGATTTTATGGCTCATTTTCAGCACATTTAAATCTGTCAACCTCTAATTCTTTTTTATATATTCTCCCCTGCCCTCTCTATTTCTCTGCCTCACTCTCCCTATCTCTGTATTCAGTATCCCACTCTACATACATTTACATGAGATTGTTAAATTAGTGCAGGAAAGGGAAAGCCATGGAGGGAAAGAGAGAAGGGGGAGGGAAGAAGGGAGGGATGAAGGGAGGGAAAGAGCTGAGGAAGAAAGAGAAAGATGGAAGGACAAATGAAGAATGTCAGACACAAAGCAAGTACAGAGGACAGATGAAAGACAGGTTGATTAAAGACACTTAAAATGACCTGACAGATGGGTTGGAGAGACTAAACCAGATGAAGGGAGGCAGAAAAGCAAAAGGAGGAAGGAAAAGAAGGAGAGGGCACCGCCACTTCATGCAAAGAACATGAAAAGAAACACTGGGCACCCGTGCGTGTCGCTGCGCTATCGCTAACAAACAGCAAAGTGTTCCCAACACAATCATTACTTCCTCAAAGCTCGGCAGTGACTTTAAGAGAGGACGAAAAGTGCGACCACAACAACAAAACAATGCACAATCTTTGATGGGGCACCAATCAGAAAACCCACATTAGCTGGTGAGTGAGGTTGGGGGGGGGGGGGGGGGGGGGGGGGGGGGGGGGGGGGGGGGGGGGGGTGCACATGAAAGCGATGTTCAAGAAGCACGCTGCCACTTAGCAATACAACAACACTTCTCCTTACCTTAGAGAGCTCTCAGCCTCCTCCTGCCAAAGGGGGAATGAGGACTATCGGGAAGAGAGCAGAGGAGCAAGAGACAGTAGAGCAGAGGAAAACAGAGCAAAGAAAGTGGGGATGGTGCAGGGGTGTTGGAGTGTGTGTGTGTGTGTGTGTGTGTGTGTGTGTGTGTGTACCTCCTTGAGTTTGTTGTTGCTGTGATCCCAGGCGCACGTCTGAGCACTGCACTCCTCCCGAGTGTCCCAGGGAAGCACTACCAGGCACTCTTTCTCTCTCTCTCTCTCTCTCTCTTTACCTCTGGAGTGTCGTCTGTGGAGAAGTGCCACGTTTGTGCCCTCTCCTCTCCTTTAGTCCTCTTTTGTTCTTAATTCTCCCTCTTTGTTGTTTTGTGTTTTTTTTTTCTTTTTGCTGTCCTGTCCTGTACTCCTTTAGTGTTCTCTTCTTCTCTCCTCTCTTGTCCTCTTGTTTCCTCCCTCTCTTCTGCCCGCTCTTCTGCTGTTCTGACTGAAAGCAGAGCTCTCTGGTAAGTGACGCGTTCAAATCCGACCGAGGCTCGCGCACTGACTGTGAGTGGTTGTGTGTGTGTGTGTGTGTGTGAGAGAGAGAGAGAGAGAGAGGGTGTGTGTTGGTGTGAGTGAGAGAGAGAGAGTGAGTGAGTGAGGTAGAGGACTGATTGGGAGGTTGCAAGTGGTGGGGGTGGCAAGCTCTCTCTCTAGCTCTCTCTCCCTCCCTCCCTCCGCATTTGTGTGAGTGTGTGTGTGTGTATGAGAAAAGGGGGTGTTGACAGGGGTAAGAGGGAATGTTAGTGTGTGTGTGTGTGTGTGCATGCGCATGTTGATTGCATTGAAGACTGATGTTGACAGACCACTTGCACACATGAGGGAAATGGTGGCTAGTTACCAGTTAACAGATGTTTCCGATCAGACATTAAGACCATTTAATCCAAAATGCTTCCTTTGCACTTAAGCTTAAGGTGAGCTCACAAAGCACTGGGAAGGTCAGTGTTCCTCAGTCTGAAGGTCATACCAACAACAGAAAACATGATAATGATGATAATAGTGATTAGGATATAATGATAAAAGTGAACAAATGCAAGACATCCCACTGGAAACAATGCCGTGCTTTTTCTGAATGCCCTGTTCACCCTTGTGTGTGTGTGTGTGTATGCACACAGACGTGGGAGATACAAAGTGGATGTGTGGGTGTTGGTGTTTTATAGGTCAAGTGCAGTGTTCAGAGTGATTGAATGTACACATGTAAGTGTGAATGCTCCCCTAGGCTGGTCCCACCCCTCTCATCTCAATACAGAGGCTCTTCAATGCTATCTGCTGTTCATCTAGACCTCCTTTCCTGCCTGGGCCATCTCTCCTTTCTCCAATCAAAAACCATCAGATAATGAAAGAGGCCATTTGCATTGTGTGTGTATGTGTGTGTGTGCGTGTGCATGCCTGTGTGTGTGTGTGTGAGAGAGAGAGACAGAGAGAGAGAGGGAGAAAGAGAGAAGGGAGAGAGCAGTTTTTTTTTAGCTTTGTGTCTGTTAGTGTGTGTGTGTGTGCATGTGTGTGTGTGTGTGTGTGTGTTAACCTTGCCTCATGGGGATATTCACTCTTTTTCACAGGGGGTACTTCAGCCTTGCTATTGATGTGATGAGAAAATGTCCACTCCACCCTACAGGGTATTGTGCATCCCAGCACAGCCATAGGCCCTCCACCGCTCAACCCTGCTCAAATTAGCAACAGAGATTTATACTTTTCCACAGAAACAGGGTCTGAGGAAGGGAAGAAAAATCACTCAAAAGTTTTAGAGGGGCCCCTTGTTCACTTATAGGTTTCACCCATGGCCACATAATCCTTAAATTAATAAATAAAGAGCCAATAATTGGGGCATGGCTAAATCGGCTGCCTTTTTTTAGGTGGACCCTGGTCAGCTGGACTTCCCCTTCAAAGAGACGAACGCTGAGATGGGCCTGGCCCACTTTCCAGAGCTCCCTCAGATGTTGGAGACGAGGACAAGCCTGGCCGGGGACGATATGGAGAAAGGGGCCCGTTTGAAGACGGGGGAGATTCTGCTTAACCTCCGAGGGTTGCTTTCAATATTTATATTTAGAGCTGCTTCAAAAAAACACACATTCATGTGGGCAAAGGGAAAAGAGAGGGAGAAAGAGAGAGAGAAAGTAGGGGAAATACACACCATCTGGTTTCCCTACACGCAGCGGTAAAGGAACAAACCATGAGCGGGTGAGTAGATACATCGCAGGAAGAGATTCAAGACTCCCATGATGCCTAGTGCTCTCACATGCTGGCGTGATCGAAGGGTAACACCTGCAGCTGCCCAGGCTTCCCCCTGAACTAACCCGCTCACACACACACACACACAAACGCTGGCTTCCCTTGCCTCCCCATCAGAGAGACTCAGGGTTTGTGTAGGAATTAATGACCATCTTAAAGATATGTTTGAAGATCTACATATTTGCCTTCATTTTATTTTCCCTCTATGCATCTCTCACTCTTTTTCTCTCTTCTCATATTCTCACATTTATTTTCTTTTTTTTCCCTCTCCCCTCCCTCACTTTTGATTTTCGTGCCATCACAGTCGGCCTGAATATTTCTCTGGATCACACAAGATTTCCTCTCTTGTGTTCTGCTCAATAATTCATCAACAAACAGTCACTGGGTGCCTGCAACCTCTACAAGAAAGAAACCACCAGAAAGACAGAGAAAGAAAGAGAGAGAGAGAGATGAAGAGAGAGGTAGGGTAGAACTGACAATGGAAATAATAGAATAAGAAAAGTTCAGAGTTTTGCTAACTAACTAACCGCAATGGACAAACCTGTGCAGCAACAAAATAAAACATGAGGCGTAAGAACAGTCGCTCGTCTTTCAGGAGTGGGTAGTGGAGTGGGTACGGCCCCGTGTCTTATATTCATAATTCATGGCTGGTTACGGGGCATGCATAATTCAGTGCACAGCTCTTTATGATGAGCATGTATTAAAAGCTCGTGTTTTTCTGTCTCATCGCTCTGAACGGCGGGCCTCAAGGCACCTGAACTGGACAGACAGCCGCCGCGCTGTTGTGTAACATCTGAACCCTGTATGAGGAGGAGAGATGGAGAAATGGGTGGTGGTGGTGGTGGTGGGGTTGAGTAATCTGTCTGCTTATAAATGGTAGATGGGTGGTCTGGGTAACTTCTGTGTGTCTTGCTTGTGTGTCTTACCATGTTGTGTGTGTGTGGTAGTGGGGGCAGGTGTGTACATAGACAGATTGATGGATAAATCAATGGATAAATGGGTGAAAAGAAGGGATGGATAGATGGATGGATGAACGGGTCAAGAGGGAGAGCGAGAGTGCGCAAGAGAGATCTGTCAGTCTGTCAACAGCTTCCCATCTGTCCCTGTGTTGGTGACGCTTCCCTTGGGAGCCGAAAGCTGAGAAGAACACAATATCACATGATGATCACTGAGGGAGCAAGGCTACAACACACTCATACAATGATGTGTGTGTGTGTGTGTGGTGTTCATGGAGGACATGGTTAAAATCGATACGATCTCACAGTCACACATCTCCCAGTAACATTAGAATGTGTGTGTTTGTGTGTGCGTCTATGAGCACACTTTTCTAACAAATAGTATAGGCGAAGTTCCACTTTGTAGATAGTGTGCATGAACGTGGGATACATGCATACATGGAAAATAGATCTGTGGAACTTCTCCCACCCAGTGTGTGTTTATGTACATGTGATTAGGTATGCGGTTATCTCTCCCACCCTTCTAGAAAGCTCTCTGTGTTTATGGGATGGGTGTGTAAGTATGCATGTGTGTATAAGAGTGTGTGGGTGTTTAGGTAGGGGTCATAGCTCAGTATTTCTAAATATGACATCAGGCAGGGTGAGGGTTGGCTCAGGGGTTGAGGCCTTGAAGGGGAGGGCTTACCTCACCACCGCGGCTCATCATCTTCAGGGCTCACGCCGGCCTATACATGATCTCACCCAAGGCTAAGGGTCAATATGATATCACTAGTAGCCATGCATGCTACACCACACCAGGGACGCCAATGCTGATTGGAGGCTCACAGGGACTGCCGTGTGTGTATGTGTGTGTGTGCGTGTGTTTTTAGGGGGTGTCAACGTGTGTGACAGTTGTGTGTACAGAGGGGGTGACCATATGGAACCCAGTTCCTGAATGCTGTTTGCACAAGACAGGGATCAGGGGGGCAAAGTAGAGAGGATTGTGTGTGTGTGTGTGTGTGACTAGAGTGGGGGAGCTTGAGGTTCTAAGTGTCCTGAAGAAATCAGAATGAATGCATTAATGATGTGGGGGGGGGATTGGGGTGGGATGGCTGCTTCAGGGTGGCCCCCCAAATGTGGCCATTATCAGGCTACAGGAGGTCTGGGAGGTGAGGGGGGTCTGGAAGAGTAGCATGTGTACGTATGTGTGTGTGTGTGTGTGTGTCTGAGAGTTCACAAACGTTTGTGTGTGTGTGTGTGTCTGCGCGTGCACAAGCGTTCGTGTGTGTGTGTGTGTGTCTGTGTTGACAGAAGTCCTCTGGGGGTTCCATGAGACATCATGCCCCCTTTCCCTGCCCCCTCCCTGATCTCATTTCATTTCAGATAAAGGGCTGATTCCCCAGGGACACTGGAGGGAGATGTGGGAGGGCTGCCTTTATTTAAACATCTCATCTAATATGTTCAAAACACATGCTGCGCACACTAGAGTGTGGAAGTATGTGGAATCTCCAATACATGCAAGCACATGTGTGTATGCTCCATGTATGCATCTGGTGTGTATTTTGTGTGTGTGTAGGTGTGTTAGTGTCTTTGTATGGGTTTGTGTGTGTGTTTGTGCGTTTGTGTGTAGTGGGAGACTGTTAGCAATCTGATTGTTCTGCTACCACTTATTAGTGAAGTGTGCTCTTAAATGGAGCTGACTGTGCATCCATCACGCCTCTGGGATGACTTATTCCCCTAAACACA
>JAGFZM010000074.1:244593-266229 GCA_017657215.1 Limnothrissa miodon
TCACATACATGTACACAGTGACACACACACAGTGAGTCATTTACTCACACACAAAGGCATGTGCACCTCCAAACACACAAGCCACCCCACCTCTGTCACTAGGCCTTCATCTGATGCATTCTCTTTGTACCAAAGGACTGAACATATGGCACTGTGGAGCTTTCTGTCACCTCTGTGTTCTCTGCGTTAGTCTCAAAACAATCTACGCTTTCCCATTTCCCAGCGCTCGATTTCAGTTTATGCTTTCCCATTTATTTATTTATTTACTTATTTATTTATTTAGTTCGGTGTTTGGGGTTTCATACCCTCAGTGAACAACATAACCAAGGTCTGGGAATATTGAAATATTTCAGACCATCCACCCCTCCTCCCTCATGGGCCACTATCACACACACACACACACATACATCTACACACACACACACACACACACACACACAATCCTCAGGCAGAGAGGGCGAAGGGGGAGACTAATTAGGCCCAAGATTTGAGCCAGATCCAGTGTTCACCCCTGGCTAGGCGCACACCCTATTGATCTCTGGACTAAAAAAAGAGACGCTCCCCTGCCCTGCACACTGCTAGGCTTAATTAGAGACAAAGAGGCCAATACGCGGGCAGATTAGCAGGGCCAATTTATAGACAGATATAGAGCGGTGTGGAACAAGCCTCAAACCAACCAGGGTTTGCTTAGGGACCATGCAGACAGGTCACAGGGGTCAAGCACTTCATTATAATGCATTACATGCACTATGCAAGGAAATCAATTAAGCCGAGTGCACACATTTTTATGCACACACACACACACACACACACACACACTGACACACTTACATAGAGGCCTTTTCACATGTGGTGTAAACCAATGAAGATGTTTCTCATCTGTGTTTATTTTGCACTGTTATTAAAGGCATATATCAGTTTCAAGGGCTTCAGAATCATATTCACATTGTTGTGTTGTGATGTGCTTGGGCCCTGCTGGGTTCTAAATGCTGATGGGTTCCACCTCTGGTCCTTCTGCCTCACCATTCTCATCAACTGCTTTCATCCCCACTTCCCCATTAACACCCATGTTTCTGACACCTTCTCTCCATTTTGTCCTCTTTCTCCTCCATCCTTATCACACATCCCTTGCTTTCTGTGGTTCTCACACATCCCTTCCCCCAGTCTCTTCATAATAGTTTTGATCCATATTTCACACGTCAGTCAGGTCTCTCTTCTCCTCTGCTCCGTAGCCCTACAACTCCTCCTTCCTTCTTTTCTACCACTCTGTTCCTCCCTCTAGCCTTGTCGCTCCACTCGTCTGTCTCGCCTCTTTACCAGCGTGCCTTTCATTCATCCTTTGTTTTATCCCTCGCTCCTCTCTCTGGTCACGCATAGCTTTATCTCCCCTGTAGCTCTTCCATCATCTCTCCATCTCCGCCCTGTTAAGCCATATGAATGCAGTTTTTCTTTTTTACATTTTTCCCTTCAGTTATAACTCCAATTTTTCATCTTTTTTCTTTTGCTCTGAACATCCCTTCACCACCGCCACCTTCGTCTTCTCTCTCTCTCTCTCTCTCTCTCTCTCTCTCTCTCTCTCTCTCTCTCTCTCTCATCTATGGTAATTGCTTGTGTGTTGTGTGATCCATGGAATTTGTCCTTTGTTTTTTTAATGACTGCTGTATTTCTGAAGCATTGCCTACAAAAGCATAAATAAACACACACAGCATGTCATAACTTTAAAGGGCAATGTGGACAGCAGACTTTTATTGCATGCCACTTTGTTATACAGATAAATGTATGGTGTGCTTTGTCAAAACAAATGGGCATAAATTAGCCCATCTTTGTTGTGTTTATCAATCAGCTTCACCACTAGGGGGTGTTGTCATGCTGGTCTCCTCTTGCTAATTCTCTCAAGCAGGTTTTTGTCAAGTGGGATTTTCTCTGAGAACTTGGTGACTTGGTGTTGACCTGATGCTTTATTACTGAATCATATATTGCTGTTAGCTGTAGGACACAACTTGCGAGAACCCATCTTCATTGCTGAAAAATAGAGGAACAAACGTGATTTTCTGTCGAACCTTTCAATCAATGACCACTTTTCGATTGTGAAAGGTATTGATTTAGCATGTCCCACATCCCCTGCATATGCATTGGCACGCATAGCTACTTAGTATAGAGATTCTGAGATTCACTGACCTACCTTTCCCAAACTTACATGACTTCTAGAACTGATTTCCCAACTTTGTTAGTTCAAGTTCAGCAGATCATTACAATGATTTCAGATCACTTACATTTTCAGTGACTTTGTGTGTCTCTCAGTGTCTCCAGACTTAGCTGGCTTAATGACAGCTCAACCCTCCATACGAGAGTTCTGATAAAGAACCTGTGGGGCACTCACACATGTAACTGTGGAACCAATGCTCGGAACCCCCCACCAGGCACAAAGTCCACTCCCTCAGGGTCACCTTCTTGTTTCTGTTTTTGTCACATGATCTGGACACACACACACATACACACACACACAAACCAACATTACAAACTTAAAATACTGGCATCCCAGACATATCTCTAGAAAGTGTTTAAAGGTAATGAGAGGCAGTGATAGGGAGGGAAAGCAGGAAACCCAGGGGCACAGAGCTTGAAGGGCATACGTCACATTAGCCAGAAGGGAGTCACAGTGGGCAATAAACATTATCATTGCTGTGGATGAGCTGACATTCAGATGAGAGAGGGAGAGACAGAGAGAGTTCAAGATAAACGGAGAGAGAGATAGAAAGAGAAAGGGGAGGTAGGGGTGGAATGGCAGAGGCATGCAGCTGGCAGGGGGGGTTTAAGCCTGTGATGTAGCAATGCGCGGGTGAGAAAGTAATGACTATCTATCCAGACGGCTCCAAAAATGAGGGCGGGAGCTGAGTGAAGGACATAGGAGGGAAAGAAATGAAAGAGACAGGACATTAAAGAGAGAAAGAGGGAGTGTGTGTGTGTGAGAGAGAGAAAAAGATGCTGTGGGATCGCTTATAACTTTAGTTAATGTATGCAAGCATTGAATGTCTAAAAGTATGAGGTGTTGTCTATGCATGTTTGAGTAGGTGTGCAATTGTGTCTCTATGAACATTTATGTCTGTAGGTATACAGCATACTGTATGTGAATATAAAGCTGACAGGGAAGATGTGCAGAGGTTGGGCAAGTTAATGTTTGTGAAGTGTGTGTGTGTGTGTGTGTGTATCTCACTGGAAGAATCTCTTGGCACAGTGCTCCAGAGGCATCCTCTTATAATGCAGTTTCTTCAGATCCCGCCGGCTCAACTTCCCGTCCTGATTGCGGTCAAGAAGGACAAACCTCCGCTGGCCAAATTAACCAGAATGGACAGAGCAAAAGGTAAAGGGAGAAAGAAAGAAAGATGAGATTGGAGTAGTTACTCTAAATGCTCTTAAACACTACAAATTTCGTCAGGTTAGCTGTTAACGGATCCTGTTTCACAACAAGTGTAAAATATTCTCATTGAATAATTTAGTGATTATTGATTATTGGTGATGCATTGCTGCTATTTATACATCTGTCTGAAATAAGGACAAACACAGGAAGGGTTGAAACACGAACTGGTCATCCTTAAATAAAATCACCTCCAGGGAGCTTCATTGATCAAAAGGTTTTTACTTCAAAGCTTCCAGTGTGATGACATCAGCACTGGATATTCAGGCCAGGAATAAGAGGATGGTTTTGCACCAGCACTTCATCATTTAGTGGTGTAATAATCCCATCAGTCTAGAATGATCCAGGGATTGGAAGTGGAAGTCTGAACAGGATTTTGCCTATCTATGACATGTGCCAGTCCACGACAGGTCTATCAATTTAATGCCTTCGATTTGAACAGTGAACGAAACACTGTAGGTGTAAGGTTGAGAAATGTCTAATTTCATAAATTTCATGTCATGAAACAAAGTTGAACTTTGAATGTAAGGCCATGTTAAAGCCCACTATGCAACATTTTTCATTTAATGAATCAGTTTCATACTGTTTAGGATGCTCTAGGAGTCATTACACGGCGAGCGAATGGTGTAGAATGCGCCACCGTGGCCTATAGCGGTAGATACAGCACTTGCAATGTTCTGCAGCGCAGACCACCTCCAATAGAATGCAGTGCGATACAATGCAATACAGCGGTCTTTAGAGGGAGCTTGTGAGAGAAAAAAACAGAACGCTCAGCCCCTCTTTAATATGCAGTTTAACCATCGCGCAATATTTTACCCACAGTTTTTATGTCCAGCCAGATTATTTAGCCATCTGCTTCTGTTCATCCATGGGCAGCCTTTGCCCTTGTAGGGGCGTGAGAGGGAGTGATTCAGGAGGGTTACCTGGGCGAGCTGCATGCGCGCTGAGTGGCTCAGGCAGTTCTGAGAGGGGGCTTTGGGGTCGTAGCTCTCCCCCATTCGGCTCAGGAGCAAGAACCAGTCAAGCAGCCGGTAGGGAAACTGACCAAACTCCTCTTCTGTGCACTGAGCCTTTGGCACTGAGTACAACAAACACACACACACACACACACACAGACAGCCACACACTTTGATGTTACATCACAGCTCAAAGCCTTTAAAGTGCAATATATTTTTTAAATGCATGTGTAACGAGTGTGTTTATAGAAGAATTGGAAGTCATGATTAGGGTTAGGGCTAAGAGAGAGAGGATGCTAAAAGCACAGGTATGGTTACCCATGCAAGTTCCAGGGTGAGCAAGACCGATACGACGTCTCTTTCGACAGGCTTCTTTATGCAGCAGACATTCATTTCTGTAGGTCTTCCCCAAAACACTGCACACTGGCGCCCCCTGGCTGTGCATCGATGCAAACACAAACATTCCAGAATGACATCCATCAAAGCATTACCAACTGTGCACCCACATAAAAATAAAATGTAACCTTATCTGCACAGCTTGATATATTGTAAAGTTATTGAAAGCATTAGGTAATGTGAACCAAATGTTTGTATTTCTAATTCAGTTCTCTTGGAGAATGTCAGCCTACCTCAAGTTTTGTAAACTTAAATGTCTATTCCATTGTTTTTTTCTAAGGTGAAGACAGTTTTTCCCCATTACTAAGCACAATGGAAGGTAGCATTAAGTCAAGAGCAGGTTTAGCTAATTTAAACATCAGAATCACTTAAATGTCAGCCAAACTGACACTTGTAGGCTTTCTTTTCTTTCATATTTTGGGCTTGGTTTCGAAATGAGCGCTAAATATGTGTGTGTCTGTGTGTGTCTCACCGTGGACAGATCTGGGGACAGACACACCTTGGAACGGGAATCCCTCCCTCTTTCACTACCTGACACCAGGATCCTACTGGACTGTGGCATTTCAGCAGCCCACATAACGTCTCTACAGAGAAACAAATACACAAAACACACTGCTGCTTGCTTACAAATCTCTTAGTGAGAAAAGCAAAAGCTCCAGGCTTATTGGATGCCTATGCTGGACCCTACATAACGTCTCTACAACAACAAAACTGCTGCTTGCTCAAGTGTGGTATTTGTCAGTGAGAGAAGCAGAAGTCTCCAGTCTCATTGGATGTGAACACTGCATTTCACCTGGATCCACTCTGCCAAGGTAGGGCTTTAAAGATTCCTCAGCTTGTCTCTGTCTCCGCTGTGCTCTTCCTCCCTGAATACACACACACACCGTCACACACATGCTTATGTGCACACGTATAAAGCAGGCATAATTTCACCGAGAACAGGTGTTTGCCGTTTCATGGTGTTTTCACAATTTTTATGTCTGTTTCACCATGTGCACAAATTTTGATGTGTGTGTGTGTGTGTGTGTGTGTGCGAGAGAGAGTGTGTGTGTGAGAGAGTGTGTGTATGAGTGTTGGCAGTTCACAAAACAGCCCCAAAAGACTTAGTAGTGAGATCCAGGTCATGTCAAAGCCAAGTGTATCTCACTCTTATCAAAAACAGGTGCTGTCTGACCTGCACACACACTCACAACCCACGTCAAAATGAAACTCCAAAGAAAAAAATATTAGATACAGCATATACTAACATAATTTATATATTACATACAACATACTAACATTGCTAATTATGAGTTATTAAAAATCCATGTAATGATTATTGTGAGCTTACTAACTATTACTTGTCTTACTAGATTTTTCTTTGGCATTCTATTTTGCAGTGCTTACCGTGACTGCTCTGGGGTAAGACAGCAGTGCCAAGAACAGGATCATGTTGATAGGAATCCGCATGGTGCTGGAAACTGTGTCAAACAGCCACGCGTCAAGAGGAGTCTGAAAACATGCAAGACATTCTCACAGCAATAAGTTCAATACACAATATTCTCTCACATTTTAACTCACACACTCACAAGTTAACAACACTGTCCGACTGTTTACATTCAGGAATCAAACTTACTCTGATATAACAAATCTATCAAAATTGATGACGTGAGTAAAACATTGGTAGCTCCGCTAAAAGAGAAACTTCCTCTGTGCACTTGCTATAGAAGATGAATTACATTTAGTCTCACACTATGATATATGACTTCTCTCTCCTGTTGTTGAAATCAGTCTAATGACTGAAAGCCTGGTGTCACAGTATTTGAAGTTTCCATCTGTGCCTATGCGTTGGAGCCCCAGCGATAATACATCTCCGTCATTAGGAAGTCATTAGTCTACATTACTCCAAAGGCAGGGTAGGATTACATAGAAGAGCAAGTCAAGCATTGACAGAGCTAGTCATTCCTGGGCTGTTTCTTTAATTGCTTGTGCAAGACTTACCAAGGACTTCTCTTCTCCTCTTTCTTCTGCTCTGTCGTTTTTCTTTTGTTTCTTTCTTTGGCATCCAGACAAATACCTTTTCCCCTTTTCTCTCTCTCTCTCTCTCTCTCTCTCTCTCTCTCTCTCTCTCTGTCTTGCCTCCTCCTCACTCTTTACGGCCTTCTGTGCTCTTTGTATTCTTTTATTTGATCTGTATATTTTTACACTTCCTGTTCCTTCTGTCCTTCAGTCTCTGTATATAGTTTTTAATGCATTTATAATCCAATAGGCATGGACCTTTTCGATACACTGTCTCAAAGGACAGGACACAAATTCAACATTCAAACTCTCTTATGAACTTAAAAATAGGCTGTCATGATACTGTCCTATTGGTGTCTTTCTCTCTCTCTCTCTCTCTCTCTCTTTCTCTCTCTCTGTGTGTTTTGCTGTTTTCTACCCTCCACCCCTCAGGATAGATGATGGGGTGGGGTGTACTGTGTTTGGCTGGGACTGGGAGCACATGTGTTTCCCTCTGATCTGTAAATCTCCAGGGCTGTGGCTCAGTGCCACGCTCAATGAGAACCAGTCCTTCTCATACCCACGCCCCCAACTCTTTCTCCCTCTCTCTATCTCTCTATCTCTTTGCATCTCTCTCTCTCTCTGGATCTCTTTCTCTCTCTCCATCTCTCTTTTTTTGCATCTCTCTATGTGTACCCATATTGCTTCACACCATCTAGTAAACAGACTATCATTATTCAATGCTGGGTGCACACTGTGGGAAGGTTGCATAAAAAGAATACCTATAAAGTCTACTATGGCTGTTAATAAAATAATTTAAAATAGGATTTATGACACTGATATTATGCCATTAGTAATTACTCAAAGTATTTAGGCCTACTCAAAGAATACACATGAAGACACAGAGATATCTCTTCAGGGAATGTGGATTTTTATTATCTTTTGTCATCTATGTTTGCTATGAAGCTAGATGATTGAGCCAATGTTTTTGTATTTCTGTAAATGATTCAGACAGGGAAAAAAAAACATAAGAATTCTAGGTGCATGAAGGAAATGATAGCTGAAATGCACTTTAATTTAAGACCTCTTTTCTAAGCAATGATGACCATAGATAAGTCAACACATTTTCAGGATGAATCAAGTAATACATAAGTAATTTGACAGCAGTGCCATCTAGTGGCAGTGGGTTCATACAGGTGTTGTAAAATGTGTCTTCAAAAATTGACTAAGGGAAGCCAGAGGCAGGACATCTGTATATCTGAAATGTTTGTATTTCTAATTTTAAGTTAAACATGACAGTTTTCTGGGCCTGTGCTTTATATGCATGTTCTGAGTCCCTAACTTGCTAAAAGCTGCCGGGTATCTTTGCTGGATTAAATTTTGATGGTACTGGCTAAAGTGTCGTTAACTGAGGTGGAAACATTCTCAGTCTCTGTCTATGTCTGTGTGTGTGTGTGTGTGGGGGGGGGTATGCATGTATGTTTACAGATTCTAGTCACTGTGTTTTATGCAATGGTATAAAATGCAGTTTGAATCAATGGGTGTAGGCCTAATCCTATTGCGTAAACTAACTACTATTCTATCTAAAATTGCTCTAAGTTGTACTTTCCACTGGAAGGTTTGGTTCCAAAATCCTGATCCGCTATTTTACGTTTTGCATCAAAACCCTGACTTAGACTAAATAAAGAAATTGATTTTTATAACCAAACTCGTCCTACATGATATTCTTAAACTTTAGCTTAAAAAAATATTTAGGATATTTTGTAATAAGAAGTCTTCACTTATATTTAATGTGCACGCACGCTGCAGCTCGCGCGCACGTTTTCCCCGTGTGGGGACATTTGAAAAACGTTTGA
This sequence comes from Limnothrissa miodon, assembly GCA_017657215.1. Taxonomy (NCBI): domain Eukaryota; kingdom Metazoa; phylum Chordata; class Actinopteri; order Clupeiformes; family Clupeidae; genus Limnothrissa; species Limnothrissa miodon. The sequence goes on from JAGFZM010000074.1 coordinate 253,194, forward strand.
CGTCACATATCAGCTGCACAGCGCTCGTGAGGATGGATGAGAGGGGGAGGAGGGAAATAGAATAGTGCAGTGAACTATGCAGTAAGAGGTAGTGTGTTGTTTTTCTCTATGTCCGTTATTTTTTATTTTAACAACGCGCTTTGATTCAGACCGACGGTTCGGATAAATGTGTTCCTTTCCACTGTGGCAAGATGTTCTAGTACACTACTCTGATAAGAGCTTAGCCTTTTGACACCCAGGTGATTTTTGAACGGTCTTCTCTGGTACACCAGCACTGAAGGATGTCGGGATGGGTTTTGATGGACCACTTCGCTGATATCAGATGCTTCAATTACACACTCAAAGTGTTGTCGTCCAACTGAATATTGACTCCGACTTTAGTGGGGCTGGTTATTTGGCTCGAAGATTAACGGTCCCGTTGACAAACATCATACGGCGGGCTTCTGAGAGGATTAATGCATTCACACACGACAAACTTTTCAGCATTGAAGACAGCGGTACAGGGAATACTTAAAGGTAACAACTAAACGATAAAAGATGTAAATTATGTCGTTGTAGACTCATGGTTTAGTGCAGGCTAGGCCTAGCCAACGTTGGCGTACTTTTGGTGTGATCAAGTTTACCGGACTGAAACAAGTTTGCAAGAATGGATCACCCCTTGGTGAATAGAAACAAAAAGTAACCTACCTACATTCACTTTTCTGCTTTCGAGGGGGAATAACATTGTAACAACTCCGTTACTGAAATAGTATTCCATTACTCATTTGTTTTTCGTTGGGTTCTATTTTAGTTTCACAGCCTCTCTAGAGCACTCTACGAGCTTACGTTATGTCAGGCTCTGTTCTTGAAAACCTACGAACATTTTAACGAACAGGTGGGAGACTAGGCCACCATCAGAACACTCTTTGTTGTCATTCACTGAGCTGAAGCATATCCTCGCGCTAGACACGTTTCTGACTCACGCACTGCCGCCACAGTTACGTTAGTCATATTTGCTTCCATTCAGTGCATCACATTGCCGCTAGCACATGGGCTGCAGTCTGCTCAACCATGCAGAAGATGGTGGCGGATGTGCTTTGTGCAACGTGAAAGGCCTTTGGGTGTCTCATGTAGTACTACGTGATTCAGAAACAACCTTACAGTTCGGTATTGTTATTGTTTTAATAATAACAACGTACGCACACTTAAAAGTTTGCGAACCACTGTATACCACTTTTAAATGGCTGGGTTGGAACTGCCATGATATGTGAATTTGTCCTAAGGTCAGCTTTCAACATCTCAATAATAAGCTTATTTTGCTGCGCCAGCTGAGTTAATAAGTATTCTGGGTTGTGTACCGTGCATGTATGGTAGATTCAAGTCCTTACAAGTCAGACTGTGACATCAAAATGTGTAGTCTGGCTCTGACCCATAGACTATAGGCTCAATCCAGTTGGGAGACCAGTTACTGAGGCCCTATGATTTGTTTCAAGACATACCTGTATCACAAACTATTTGCTACCATATATTTCGCTACCTATATTTCAAGGCCAGTTTTGCCAATGTTCTTGCTGGGCAACAAATCGTGCAATTGCTTGTGACTGCTAATTAAAAAGGAAATGCACATCCCAAACTTTATTCTAGTAAAAGCATCCCAGCAGTCTGTTCAGTTGCTAGTACCACCCAGATGGTGTGTGTTATCAAGTGCAACTGGTGGTGGCTGATGGACATACGACAACATATTAAAGACCCAGACAGTGTTAAATCTCACATCTAGTTTTAGCATAAAGTCATGACAGACTGGCTGTGATTATTTTTACAGTGGAATGGAGCAAGTGAATGAGTTTATATATACATTTAGGTATGTGTATGTGTGCCTGCAAATGGGTGTATGCGCATCTGTGGGTTTGAGTATATCCGTGCATGTGTTTAGGGTCCTGACAGCTGTATAGCTCTCTCTTTAGTGTCTTGAGCCTGGTTTGTCTTTACACCTCAATTTGGGGTTCACAACAGCTGACCCGTCTGGACTCAAGGGGGTCTGTCTGTCTTCAGGCCAACTAATCACCCCCACCCACAACTCTGTGCCTGATCATGTAAGTCTCGCCCAACACTTGCTATACTGTGTAGGCAAAGTCCTTTTTTTACTTGCACTGTCACCATTAAGGAACCCTTTCAGAACGCCAGACTAGGTTACATGGCTTTGCTTCTTTTCTGTTGAATAGATAGGACCAGGAGGTGTATTTAGGCCCCATGAATTATTTTACTATACCATGCTACAAATTAAAATTGGGCTAAATATTAATTCCATGTTACAAAGTAGCTGAAAAGCATATTTTGAGTGCTGAGTGCATTGTGTTACAAAGGCCCTATACTGGTGCTTTCATATATTCAGTAAGGCTGAAACTGTATGCATAAGTAGACTTATCTCTGTGTATTTCTTGGAATGAAGATTTGCCAAATTTCTGTGAAGAAATACTGATTTTGTTAGGGAGAGAGTAGCCATTAAGCCCAATCTGAGTTTTTATGCTTCTCATCAATATTCACATAGTTTGCAGAAGAGACATTAATCTTGAGTCAAACTGTAGGATTAATGTCTCATTTGAAAATATTTGCATTAATTTCTATTGATTTTGCGAAATATGTCAGAAGTCTGGCCTGGGCTGGATTGGTCCCGTGGCACCCTTAATATTTCCATGCTCTGACACTGGAATCATTTAGCCTGCCAACGGTTTATATGAAATCAGATCTCTCTCTCTCTCTCTCTGACTCACTCACAATTCTAACCCAGCCCAACCCATCATATCTTCATTATCAGTAAATGTGTCCGAGCTTTTAGTGTCTAAAAGCTTTCAGGCTGGCCTTTTCCCATGGGAGAGCTGCACCAAGCTTGGTTTGCATTTCTTAGTCCATGAAGCAGCCACTAATGGGTATGTAGATTCAGGCAGGCATCCTTAGGAGTGAAAGAACAGCCTTTTCTCAACTCTCTCTCTCTCTCTCTCTCTCACACACACACACTCACACACACACAGACATACACAATTGTACGGGCGAAAGCTGGCTCCTCTCTCCTGATTTTCACCGTGTGGCTGGGTGGCCATGAATCCAAATATAGCCTCACTTATCAATGTCAGGCATGCCTACGGCTGTCCAGGCTCTGGCTTTAGAGGTGCCACTGAATGTGGAGCTGTGTGAGTTGAGCATGTGTGGCATACATTGCTTTGGGAGTTGGGGAGAGGAAGGACCCAAATAAGAAGTGGTCTGCTCTTGTGTATGTGACTGTGCGAGCAGTAAATGTTGTTGGTGTATCCCACAAGGCTGTATTAGTCATGTGCCAGCATGAGATGTAGACAGCTTAATAACCTTTGATAACCTTTAGACAGTTTGATAACCTTAGCTTCATCATTTTCATGGTATAGTGATTACAGCTGTCAAATTTGAAATATTTGAATTATATAACTGACGAACCATTTACCTTACACCAACCAAGGGCAAGGTATACTTTAATGTCTCCGAGGGCCAATTTGCCAGCAGAATTACACTCACCAACAATAAAACAGAAATAAATAGCGACCATAAAACATGAATAAATAACAACAAAACAGTGGACTATATAAAACAATAAATACCAGCTCAAGTGTTTAAAAGTACATTAACAGCAGGTAAAAAAGTTCTTAAATCTATTTCTTCTGCAGGTCTTTAAAAGAAATCTGTGCCCAGATGGTAAAAGGGAGAACTCTAAAAACGGGAAGGTTGTTTTTTTTTTTACTATAAAACATGGCTATTTTACTATAGTAAGTAACCTTAACATTTCCAAACCTTACACTGTTTAGCCTTTGGCGTTTTAATGTGTTAATGTGAGAGTTAGGGAGGCCTAAAATTGATTTTCACACATGATCTGATTGTTCACCACTAAGTGCTCCTATGGCAGGAAGTACATGACTCAAATAGCCATTAAATTATGTAACTTTATCCCCCCTCCTGTTCTCAAACCCATATCTATCAAATATGTTTAATGGGTGTTATTGACATTTAAAATAAGCTCCTAATCAAGTATAAGCAGTTATCACTACCCTTTTTTCTTGTTGTACTATTATGGCATATTCACTAAGATGTTACGTGATTGCTGTCACCTTTTCAAACTTTCTGTTTGACTTTTAGCTCTTGGTGTTGACTAAGCAACTGTCTCTGAGTTAATCTTCTGTTTCTCAGGATAAACTCACTGCTGGGAAATGTGATTAAGAGTTTTGCTGTGTTTGTTTACACGACTTTAAATTAGCAGGTACTGATACCATGTACTTTTCCCCTTGTGTGTCTGTACAACTGTGTCTGTATGTATTTGCATTAGAGTATTTACAGTTAGGTCTTTTGAGCGAATTTGTAATTAGGGTTGCAAAGGGGTGGAAAATTTCCAGTAAATTTCTGGAAACTTTCCATGGAAACTTTAGCTTGGGAATTTTAGAAATATTCAAAAATGGACATTTGTGGAAATTAGGCCACACCAATAAAATTAGTTGGTTCTCGGATTCGCCGATTGAAAAAAATGCAAAATGAAATAAAAATAGAATTGAATTCGAACTCACGCGAACATAAAAAAACACGTGGCTGATAGCTATAATACTGAAAAAAAACAGCATGCTGCGTTCACGTGATGTCGAAAACCAAATCGCGCCTTTCACTTCAGAGCGCAAGAGACAAGAGACATGAGAAGTTTGCGCAGTTGTAGGCTACTCACGGTGCCGAGAGCAGTATGCTTGTGCAACTCTGTGGAGGTGAGTTTGATATTTCATTGATTGAGAGGCGAAAAAAAACCCCATTCAAAGTGTTTCACCATCAAAAACAATCAATAAATAAATGAATATCACATCACACATAGAACACATCCTCGCGCGTGCACACACACACAGTTCTGTTTCTCATGCAAAAAAAATGGTCTATTTTCTAGATTCACGTGACTGCACGTTGATGAATATTCATCTCCGTTGCGCTGATCACTGATGTGATGAACTGTGACAAAATGGGTTTGAACGTAGGCTACAGGAGGTAGTCTACATTGTATGTCATACCTCAATTCCACATCCAGCCTGCTTGGTGCTTAGATTCACAAACTCTTAAATAAATGACAAACCTTTACATAACATAGAATGACAGAATTATGAATTTTTGTACATTGCCTAAAACCTGCATGACAAAAAGTGTGCTGAGGTGTGAAAGTTAAGTTTATAAATTAGGCCACATTTAGTTTTTCCTAATCACATGAGTAAATGTCTTTAATGAACATTAACTGTGAATGTGCTAATTTACTTTCAGAACATTTTTTTATTTTTATTTTTATTTCGCTCGCTCGCTCCATATTTTTCCTGACAAAATCCGAGAACCAACTAATTTTATTGGTGTGGCCTTATGGGAATTTATGGGAATTTATGGGAATTAACGGATATTTTGGATGATTTTAAGAAACATAGACCATATGACTCATATACCAACAACATATTTTGTCATAAGACATTTTTGCAATTAAATTAAAAATATAGCATTTTTCTGTTAAATATGTAGATTGTAAACTGAACAAATGGAAAGGGCTATCAAAACATTTAAATGATGTATGAAATCAGGTGTGGTTATGTAAAACTGCTTAGCAGGACGCAGAAGAAACAGCACATTTTGTGCTATCTAGCACCATGAAAAGCTAACTTCTTTAATACAAACGTGCTAGCTAGCTTACCTTTAACATATCTGCCTTACCAGTGAGCTAGCAATCTATATTTTGATTGGGCTAGCTAAAATCTAACATTTTAGAACAAATATCATCTAAGTTATATCATCATAACTTGCTTGACTGTTTGTAGTCCTCAAATGTGTAGTCTCACGTGTCTGTATCAGTGACTGTATGTGGCTCATAAAGGTTGCTTTAGCAGTCCATAATTCTAGAAATCATTGAGATGTGATGGGAGGATGCACAATGTGTATAGGAGGTGCGGCCTCAATAGCCCTGCATTAAGAAGTGTGTTATGCCCCTGTGATTGAAGAATAGCAAATTATAGGCTACTCAACTTTATGCATATCACATCTCATAGTTTTAGCCAAGACTGCTAAAATATTATTTTATACAAACTGTCTTTATGTTCCTGACCTTTAGTTGAGATAATTCCCAGTTTTTTTCAATAAATTCCCGTTAATTCCCATAAATTCCCATAAATTCTCGTTAATTCCCATGGGAAGTTTCCAACTTTGAAAATTCCCGGAATTTTGCAACCCTATTTGTAATAGCACATTAAATGTTTATAAATACAGTAGATTAGGTGGTCTAGATACCTGAAAACTGATGGCAAGTTAGTGGGCTGTAACCAGATTTGTAAATTAGACGGTGTGGGTTAAAGACTACATATGTCAGGCAATATGGGCCTCTTGCACACTGTTCAGTGCACTGAGGTGCATGAGCCACCTTTTTAATTCCATCTTTGTGCATGGAACAGACGTGGACTGGACATAGCCCCATCTGTTCAACCACAGTTTCCTGCTGTTTCTGTTTCTTAGCCTTATCTGTGTCATACTCCACTGAAAGTCCAAAGTCTCAAGGATGGATATTATTGTTAACATGAAGATAAAAACTGCGTGTGTGGTATTTTTTCTGTGTAGCTAGGATTTAGTATAATAATTATTCATTAGAAATTATTAGTTAGTGTTGAAAGTATTGTAACTATTCTTCAGCTAGGTTTGAGCTTGCATTAAATAATTAGATGAGTATAATTAGTAATAGTAGTTTTTCAGTTTTTCAATAGCCAAGTTTTTCAGATTTGTTATGCTAGTTAAGTCTTTCTAGAAGAAAACTAATTAAAAAATCAAGAATAATTAAAAAATCAACCTGAAGTAAACAGTGCCTGTCAACCTCAACATGCCCTGTTTGTTTGAAGATCCACATAGGCCTTGTTATCACAGCCTGATCTTCATGTGACTCTTTAATGACTGGGTGTTGCTCTCAGCAGGACGTCAGCAACCAATGACACCTACAGTTGTCAGATCTCTTTTTCAGTGATGTCATTTGAACCTGTGTAAAGAAATGTAAATTACTTTTAAACAGCCAGGCCTCTTTGCATAACCGGTTGTTCCAGACTCTTTGTTTGGGTCATTCGACACAGTATTTCCTGGTCTAGCACAGTGAATATGCGCCCTCGGGCAAATAAGAGATCCTGTTGTTGGAATCTGTCATCATATAAACATGGTTATCTGTGTCAGGTCTGTAGATTAAGACTTTGAAGTCATCTGAAATGGTGGAAGTGTACCTAGAGGGCATTTTTAATGGTTTATTCTGTTATCACCTATTTAACTGTGTGCATTTGTTGCCCAGCAGTAATAGCCATGTTTATTTTCAGCTGGAGAAACACAATGACTGAACAAATGAAGCTGCATGAGGAGCCACTTTCAGAAAGTAATTAAAAGTTACTTGCTGTTCTAAATTCTTTTCTTTTAGCCTAACTGATTTGTTCTTGAAAAACTGATCTTTCTGCAAATTTGCCTTCGGAAAGCACTCACTGTGATGTCATCTTACTGAGATCTCATTTAATTGTTACCAAAAGAATTCTCTGAGAGACTCATGCTCAAAAACGTCAGACTGGCAGTGACAGTGACAGTCTGAGCAATCCCTTGATTATTTGGCCTTTGTTCAGTTTGTGAGTTCAGCCAAGCTTGAGATTGGTTGGGCCAGACAGTGAACCATCCACCCCCTTCCAATCCCGCTAGGACGCTTGGGTGTTTCTTCTTGGGAGGTGCATTTGTGCAGTTATAAAGAAAGAATTGAATAGAGTGAACCTAAGTTCATTAGGTTTTTGTGCTTTTGTTCTAACTGTTACAGAAGTTTAATTGAGTTAAAAACATATGATATTAATGATAGTCTAGATGTTAAAGTGATGTCCACCTAAAGTGATCCAATCCAATGAGGATAACAGATGTACTTTCAGTTAATTTCTACCATTACATCAATTTTCCAAATTTTCCCCTGCTTCCAACATTGACCCAATGAGGACATACCCACTTTAGTGAATGATTATTGAACAGATATTAGGTTAGGTGAAGACACACTGGCATTTGAGCTTTTGATTGTGTGCTGTCAGCCCAGGCTCTTCTCTGAAAGGGGCTTAGAGTGCTGGGAAAGAGTTGCTTCCTGTCAGTTTTGCTTTTAAATTTTGTTGTCCATTATATTCCATCTCATCAGTGTCCCTAATGTCTTTTGGACATCAGGATGAATTTTTTGCTTTTTAGGCCCCAGCTGCTGGCCCCTAGTTTACAAGACCAGTGCTCTAACCACTGAGCTATGAGGCTTTACAGTTGCTGTGCTACAGTAGGTCGCTTGTGGGGTTAGTTGATACTGAAACTAGATACTGACATTCGTACAGAGGCACTGTAAATTGAGGTGTCTCAGGGGTGTATTGCCTTTTTGCTAATGTTTGTGAAAGCAAGTTTTATTTTTCAGGATGACTGTGTATGGTTTGCTTTGAAATGAGCAGTGTATAGCACTATAGCAATGTATTTGCCTTTAATATCGAACATGGATAAATTATGTTGTTAATGGTTTTGAATCTTCAAAAACTACAGATCACTAGGCCCCAGTGAGAATTGAACTCACGACCCCTGGTTTACAACACCAGTGCTCTAACCACTGAGCTAGGCCTTGCCAGACTAGTGTTTGATGATCTCACACTTCTAGTAGGCTCCACACCCATTATTGTTTGTCTAATAGACAAGGACAAACATTGGTTTCATTACTGACATACCGGTAGCCCTAATAACTGTAAGCACAATATCTCACACAAAGTCACATCATGTCCCGCACAAAGTCTTACACAAAGTCTTATCTTTGTTAATCAGAACAAAATCAAATTTCAATCCGAAATGGAGTTCAACACTGTTTTTTTCCACACCCAAATAAGTGTAAATTAAGTTTGCCTCTGGCGGCTCGTATCAAATTCAAATCACTGATGCTGACTTACAAAGTGCTTAGAAGATCTGCCCCTTTTTATCTAAGCGCTCTCATAAAAGCTCAGGCTACCCCCCGACAACTCCGGTCCTCCAATGACTGTCGACTGGCAGTCCCGGCACCTCGCCCAAGGCAATCCAGACTCTTCTCATGTGTCGTCCCACGCTGGTGGAATGACCTACCAAAAACAATCAGAACAGGGCCATCTCTGGAGGCCTTCAAAAAGCTCTTAAAGACCCAGCTATTCAGAGAACATCTTCTATCCTAGCACTAAAATGAACTGAAGCACTATCCCCTAGCACTATGCTCCTTAAGGTTTCTGCTATGTAGCTTGATTGTTATCCTCTTTTTGTAAGTCGCTTTGGATAAAAGCGTCTGCTAAATGCATAAATGTAAATGTAAATGTAAAGTTTGGTTGAAGCTCTTTATGTACTTTCATACAATCACTCTTAAAACACAAATTTAGCCAAAGCCAAAGCCACCTGTCAATATTGAATTCCCCTTAATTAAAGTTCCTTAGAAATAATTAATTTTGATCACTCCCAGGTAAGTCCAATTTATTTGAAGTCAAGTGCTTAAAATACTAAAACCAAATGTGGTCTTAGGATAGTCAGGTCATCATCAGCATAGCACCTCCACTCAATGTTGTTTTGCTACAGTACACCCATAGGTTTAAGAGAAAAAGATCAGATTTCAGCCAGAATGCTTATTTCCCTCATTTTTGTAAAGTGTCAGATGTCTTAAGCCTTTTTCTCATTCAAATTTAGGTGTTCTTAGGCTGATACTGTTTTTTTATTTCATTAATTCTTGAGCTATTCCTGAACATGGTATTTTGTCTTCATCTCAAAACTTGCTGGTCAGCAGGCCCCAGCGAGAATTGAACTCGCGACCCCTGGTTTACAAGACCAGTGCTCTAACCACTGAGCTATGAGGCCTGATTTTGGGCTCACTTAGCACCTTGAGCAACAGGTTTTATAATGACATCAGTATATTGATATATAGTGTCTTTAAGTTTTGTCTAACCTCGGCATAGTTTTCTTCATTTTGTAGGCCAATCTCAAATTAACCAAAAATGTCCAAGCCCTCCAGCATTTATTTTAGATTAGATTACATTAAACTTTATTGTCATTACACATGTAAAGTATAAATACAGGCAACTATATGCAGTTTAACATCTTTTCAGAAGTGCAAAGAGCAGTGCAGAATATACAGTATAAAGTGTATACAGTATAGACAGTATGTACAGTATATACAGTTAAGAGCAGTAGTATACAGTTATGTGCATGAGAGCTTTAGAAGGACGTAGATAATTTAGTAGTATAGGTAAGTATGGTAGTAGGTATACAGTGAATACAGCTTCTTTGTGCTATAGTAATACGGGTAAAGTGTGGAGCTGTAGAGTAAACAATAAGTATAAATACTGTATTGCACAGATGGATACGTACAGATATGTAGTCTACACAATATGTATAAATATGAGATATATATGAAATATACTGTATTCAGTGGTCCCTCATTATTTGCGGGAGTTACATACTTAAAATAACCCATGATAGGCAAAATCCGCGAAGTAGTCAGCTTGACTTTTTTTTACAATGATATAATATTTTAAGGTTGCAAAAACCCACACTACACACTTTATATACTTCATACACTTTGTATAAAGTATGTGTACACTTTATACACTACGACTCAGAAGTGTAGGTAAACCGCTGAATTATAAATAAAAGTTTTCTGCATTGTACAATATAAATCCATATAAAGTATAAATCCAGCTTTACTCTTCGTCTTGTTGCTGCTCCACTGTAGCGTCTTTTTCCACTAAAAAATTCTGTGAAAACAGCAAGGCTGAGAAAAGTGAACCGCGCTATAGCAAGGGACCATATATACAGTATATATATATATATATATACAGCTTTGAGAAGTGGCCTAATTTGTGGTTGTAGAAATTCAGTAATCATCTACTTATCTGACACTGTAAATCTGCAGATTTTTGTAGATCTGCAAATACAGTAGTTTCACATTTTGACTGTTGGCTGTATTGTATTTTATAATTCGTTGTGGACTCTCTGGGTGTGTGTATGTGTAAACATGGTTTGTTATATTTAAATCAATCCAAAATGTGCAGGTCATTAGGCCCCAGCGAGAATTGAACTCGCGACCCCTGGTTTACAAGACCAGTGCTCTAACCACTGAGCTATGAGGCCTTGTGTCAGTCTTGTCCAGAACCTTTTAAGTAACCTTCGCCTTTTAACAGTCACACCTTAAGTCCACACCTCCTACAGTTTGGCTAATGAAGGCGGGGAGGGACTGTTTCAGTTAGCCAAAGTAGTTCTTCAGTTACCACTACTGCAGGCTAAACTAATGTACAGCAGTGTGGTTGATGGGGACTAGGAGAAACAATTTTAAAATTACTGACCCAGCTAGAGTCTCACCAAAATGCTAATTTTGCCTGCACAAGCATGCACAAACGTAGCACTAACGATTCCGACCATTTTTGAGTCATTTGGTTGTTGATGGGGTGCTGGGTGACCTCAGGTGACCTCCAGTCAAAAAAAAATAATGTTCAATATCATAAAGATGGTTTGTGCACAAATGCTAATTTTGCCTGCACAAACGTGCACAAACGATTCTGACCATTTTCGAGTCATTTGGATGTTGATGGGGTGCTGGGTGACCTCAGGTCAAACAAATTAATGTTGAATATCATAAAGACGGTTTGTGCACAAATGCTAATTTTGCCTGCACAAACGTGCACAAACAATTCAGACCATTTGCGAGTCATTTGGATGTTGATGGGGTGCTGAGTGACCTCAGGTCACCAACCTGTTAAAATTGAAATATCATAAATACGGTTCCTGCACAAATGCTAATTTTGCCTGCACAAACTTGCACAAACGTAGCACAAACAAATCAAAATACTTTTATTCATATTTTCAACAAATGGGGTGGCAACTTCACACAGGTCCCAGTCTCTATGATTACATTGGCTTTGCATTGAGTGCTATCTGTCCATTGTATGGGTTAGGGCTGCAACTATGATTGTTTTCAGTTGAACAAATGGTGTACTCTTTTCTTGGCTAATCAAAGTTGTTAAATTTAATAAAAGTCAGAACAGAATGGAACAGTAAAGATCACTGAACATTAAATGCCTTATTTTGCCCACATAACAAAAATAATTATTTTACTGTCCTAGATGAGTAAGTGAAGCAGGTAATATAAAAAGTGTAAGAATGATTTTACTTAAAATACCCACTTAAATTGCCAAAGCAGTTGGCAACTAATTTTAAAGGCCCACTAAGCAACATTTTTCAGTTAATTAATCATTTTCATACTGTTTAGGATGCTAACATGAGTCATTACACAGCGAACGAACGGTGTAGAATGCGCCACTGTGGCCTACAACGGTAGATACAGCATTTGCAATGTTCAACAGCATCGGTCCGCCTCCAATAGAATGCAGTCCAATACAATACAATACAGCGGTCTTTAGATGGAGCTTGTGAGAGAAAAAAAACAGAACGTTGCTTAGCCCTGCTAAGCCAAAGTTGATAGGCTAAGAATACTTTTGGGTACCTTTGCCAGAAATAGATAATTATGAATCATGAATTGCTGTATGCCAGGGGTCAGCAAATAAGTGTGGACGCGGGCTTTTTTTTTTTCGACAATTCAATTGTGGGCCATCATCTTCATGCTTTCCTACTGAAAAAAAAACGTTATTAGCCTATATCATAGGCCTATATGTTACTCTATTTATAGGTCTATCATTAGCTATAGACAACAAAATTTAAAGCTAATGATTTGGCTATGCATAGTAAAGTTGCTAATTCTCACATGACATCCTCATGTTGTTTCTGTTTGGGATGTGTAAAACAAAATGTCACTGTCCAAAGCGACGAAAAGTTACAGATGGGTGGCATTTGTATGGCAACAACAACAGGCTGACGCAGAGGTTATTAAGGAAGTGATAGTGTAAAGAAATCTGTTGAATTATCCTTTATAGGTTTTTATTTTAATCAACCTCATCTGGCGGTTGATTGGCCCGTGGGCCGCTATTTGTCGACCACCGCTGTATGCTATACTATT
>JAGFZM010000074.1:266329-292232 GCA_017657215.1 Limnothrissa miodon
TCTTCATGCTTTCCTACTGAAAAAAAAACGTTATTAGCCTATATCATTTTTTTATTATTTTTTTTTTATTATTTATTTATTTATTTATTATTATTTTTTTTTGCAAGTGAAATTATTTGGTATTTTGGGCATTCTTTCAAAAGCCTAAATGTTCAATGTAGGTAAGATAGGCCTTTCCTACAAGACATGGAACAATCACTTGTCAAAGGCCTCAGACATGCTTCATTGGATATAATCCTTTCCCTTCCTGTCCTTTCTGTGCTTCAAAGATTGTGCAATGCAGTATATTTACAGTTAATGTTTTAGAGCCACCAGTCCAAAACAGGCAGGTCAGCAGGCCCCAGCGAGAATTGAACTCGCGACCCCTGGTTTACAAGACCAGTGCTCTAACCACTGAGCTATGAGGCCTTGCCTACTCATAGTGTGGCATGGTACAGTATGTACTCTGTTGTTGAGCTCCACACCCATTTGGTGAAGGTGGAGTAGTTGGTTTCCCAGAGTGGCCTTGCACTGTAGTGTAGTGAAGTGCTGTGTTCCTTGTCGGCTATAGAGATTTAAATGAGAAAACGACCAGCTCTTTCACCCATCAGAGGTCTTTTTAAAGTTGTTGCCTAATCTAAGATTTAAGGTTTCTTTGGTTACCTGAGAGTAGTTGGTTCTTTGTGTGTGTTTGGGTCTCTGTGTGTGTGTGCTGGTGTAGGTCTGTGTTCACTTGCATGTGAATGTGACTGTTCTTGAAAGGAAAGTGTTTTACATTTGCATTTTCTTCTTGGTAAAAAATAAAATATATATACGTCTACCTATTTGTGTTGTTCTAACAGACTTATGTACAGACTTAAGTACAAACAATGTGCAGACCTTGTTGTGCTCATGAAGACACACCCACTGGAACATAATTTTCCAGTCAAATGACTGGACTCAGTGCTTCTGGAAAACATCCAGTTAATATAGATTGTTATTAGTGGCAGATGGAGACAAACCACGGCCAAACATCGCACAGACCACATGCAGGCTGATACTAACCTCAACAACCTCAGTGTGTCTATGTAGCCAAGTCCGTTGATTTGACTGACAGGAGCAGCCGTCTGGTATCTTGTAGACTAATCTAACTTGCAAATTCATTACTAGTAAAAGGTACAAGGAAAATATGCAGTTTGCTGTTTGACAAGACCTAGACCTAGTGCTAGACTAACTGGACTATGAAGCTGTGTAGAACCTACATTTAGAATTAAGAGTACCTTAATGTTTTGCCAGTTGATGCCATTTTGTGCAGCCCTTTGGTTTAGTACATGGCACATTTAAAGAAAAAAACTGTTCCTGTACAGTGTATGTGATGTGTGTGTGTGTGTGTGTTAACAACACAAAAAAGTGAAGGAGAGATAATTCAAGAGAAGGGGAATATGCATTGAGTGTGTTGTGTCTAGTAGCTATTTAGACTGAGACAGGGGAGGGTGTAGAAAATGTTTGACAGTTTAGGTTTGCTGTTAGTGTCCTCCATATCAGGGTTATATTAACCCTGACACAACCTTTGTGCGGTGAAAAATGGATTGCCATTGGCTAGAGATGACATCATACACTGGATTCCTATTGGACTCCCTGTCTTCAAGGAACTTCCCTTGGGAGTGTGTTTAGTGGCACTGTCAACACTGTGTTCCCATAATTAAACCATTTATCCTATCAAAGACACATTTAGATAGAACAAGTCAGCCGAGTCTAGCATAGTAATCACATAGGTGTGCCCATGGGAGCTCTCTCTCTCTCTCTCTCTCTCTTTCTCTGTCTTCTGATGTTTGTCGTGTTACAGTACTCATAGGACTTGATCAAAAGGCTGACTTAATCTTTCTTTACAGTTTCGAAAGCACTTGCACCTTCCCCCATTTCTCTATATGATGCATGTCTCTTGCCAAGTCATCTCACAGTTTCTCGCTTTCTCTTGTTCCTCTCCCCAGGCTCGGCTCTTTAACTGCTGCCTTCTCTTTCAACCCCCTGCCTCCTCTTTACTGTACATGCTAGCGGCGCCACGTGTTGATCAGCTGACTGTCATGGTAGTGCTGAAGAGGATAATGTTGCGCCAGTCTAAGCTAAATGCCTCTGCCACACAAGGATAGATAGAGACACACATGCACACACACACACTCACACAGTAAACAGCTTGATGTCAGTGCTTAGAAGCACGTGGGCTATACCAGGCCAAGCCAAGAGTCATAAGGCAGGTTTGTACGTTCCTTCAGGATCTGTGATGTATGTGAGTGCTGCCTGGGTTTCTACTGTGGAGTGACTACTTATCAATAATGGATGTATTCATTCGAGCTGGAGGGGGGTGGGGTTTCTGAAGAGGAGGTGGTAAACCCGAGTAAGTTAAGCCAAACCTGAAGTAAGTCCTCATTCTTTTAACTAAACAAAGCCAGCAGTCTGCTCTAGTAGGAGGTTTACCACTCTCTCCAACCTAACCTAACTCAGGCTTATCTACAGTAGACTAGCAAGACTAGACTAGCTTATCTAGATCTAACTAGACCACCTACTTGGAATTCCCTTCCTCACTGCTGTCTAATGTGTTCTAATTAGCATAGCAGTGCTAATGCTAATAGAATTCAGCAATTGATTAGGGGAGGTATTCAGGTGTTAATAGCACTGTTTTGACATGAATGCCTATTACACAAGAACAGTTGTTTTAGCTTTGAATGCCTACTTATGACTATGTGATACTTTGTCACCTTGGGACGGTGTTGAGTTAGGACCAGAAGGTGTTGAGAAAGGCAGAAATACCTTATCAGTTGGCTACTGTTCAGTCCTTTTAGACTGCTGTTGACCTTTGAACTTTTTATGCTTCTCTCTCAAACCATTGCACTTTATGGGGCACTCATGGACAGTGAGGTTGGAAAATCAATAAGCACTTAGACCAAATTGTGCTCTCTCTCTCTCCCTCTCTCCCTCTCTCTCTCTCTCTCTCTCTCAGATCCTTTCTTAAGCTTCTTGTGTTTCCCATCCACTCAGTATTGCGCATCACATTTGCTCGTTTCTACATGTTTTCTTTCCCCCTCTCTGTTCATTTCTTGTCTTGTGTTTCTCCGCCATAACAGGCCACGTGTTTGATTTGCTCTGAAATAAAAGAAAAAAAAGTAACAGCAGGCAAACTCAAAATAACTAACAAGCCCCTGACTCTGTGCCTCTGGGCTTTCATGTTGAACATTTCAACATGTAACATCATTCTGCAGAATAAATCTCCTTTTTTGTAGTTTCTCATAAGCTGCTTTGGTTTTTAACATGTGACTTTATTTGGGTGTCACTGTCATTTATAGAACCCTGTCTGTTTTATAGAGACCAGTAAACTAAGTTGGGAGATTTATTCATTGGCTGGTTGGATGGTTCCAGAACAGTCTGTAAAAAAAGAAAAGAGAAACTAAATTAGCCTGCAATATCACTGTGTTACAGCTCACAAACAAAACAACAAAATGATTCAATGTTGGCCAGATCTATAGGAATATGCTTAATATTGGACATGCTGTTATACATTTTAGACCTGTGTGCATGCCACATACACCAGCATGTGCACACACACACACACACACACCTCCTGGCTGTCTCCAGCTCGGCGTCCTGCCCTGTCTTGTGCTTCCTGTTGGGATTCTGATCCGATCATCATTACGAGAGCTGGACGTGGTTCCAGAGCGAGTAGTCATAGCAGCCAGCCAGCACACACATTATTCACGCCCTCTGCACTCACTCGGCTGCCACTGACGGCTGATCTGCCCCATGTCCAGAGCAGAGGGCCAAGTGGACATGGCCAGAGATCTGAGGTCAGTTTGGCCTGTGTCGCTCACGCTCACGCTTCACTCACAATACTATGTGCCTCCTGCCGGCCTGCCTGCCCGCCTTCCTGCCAGGGTGGGGCTCCATCAATATTACAGCACCCTGCTGGCACCGGCAGTGGCACACACAGGCACACGCACACTCACACACACAGACACGTGGGCAGGAGAGACGTGCCAGAGAGCGTGCCTGAAGGAGCTGTGCTGGGAGCTCCCTCTAACTTTATCAACTGACCCCCCTGGCTTTTCCTCACACTTCAAGGTTACCTCAGCGCAGGGAAAGGTAATGCTGACGTCTTTTTTCTTCTTAGGAATTGCATCATATTTCAGTGTTCGTTTTATAAAGGGTCTTAAGGGTCTTGTACGTTTCTGTCTCATGTGTTTATTTCTCAAGAGACTTATGTGATAAGGGTCTATGGAGGACGTGCATGGGTGGGCGCTTAGCTTGTTGTAGCTTGTGTAACCTTTTTGAAGCTCATTCGATTAGAGGCCACTAATGGGTAGTGAGGGCCTCCCTGTTGAAAGGGTGCCTCATGATCCATCTGGCTGTCAATGGTGCTCTCACTGCCAGTTACAGCTGTATAAAAAAAAAAAAGAAAACATAGGCAGCTGGTTGGTATCTTTAAAATTTCTTTGTCAAATAAGTCACACGTGGATTGCGTTTGTTAACTCAAACAAGGCTTGTTAGGTTTATTAGTTGACTGGATTGCAAGTGAAATTGGGCCTTGTGAACGGTTCTAGCACATAATCAAAGGTGAAGTGATTTGATGGTTTGATTCAGAATCCCAGTGTACTTATGTCCATGCGCATGCAACCAATTACAACCGTAATGGGCTTTCTTTTTTGAGGACGGAAGTGGGTGCGCTTTACAGTCATGGTTGTCTTGTGTCATGATGTCATGATGGTTTGGGGGTGTAAATGTAGACCAAGGCCTCACTCTCTCTCTCTGTCTGGCATAGTAGACTACATAAGAGGCAAGTAGGGGTAAAAGTAGGTGACTCTGTCAGGTTTGAGTAAAGCACTTGTGCTGAAAAATCCCTGAAGGCTGCGGTGTCCTGGAAACCTGCACGCATGCCCCCTCCCCTCCCCCTGCTTTAGCCAATAGTGTCAGCCCATTCCATCTCCAATGAACCCCAGTGTGGCTGACACACAGAGGCCGCTATGCCTAATTGATTAGAAGTTCAGACCTATCCTGTATGTGTGTGTGTGTTTGTGTGAAAGGTACTCTTCAAGAATGTTTGTTTTTAGATTTGAATGTTTTTAGGTGGTGAGCTGGTATGTGTGGTGTGTGTGTGTGTTTGTGTGTCTTAGTCAGGGGTTGTGTGTGTGTGTGTGTGTGTGTGCGTATGTGGGTGTGTCTTTATCTGTGTATGTGTATGTGCATATGTTTCCTCGATATACGTTTACAAATGGTGTTTCATGTGTTACTTTCCCATGTTCTCTTAATTTAGTGCGAGGGCAAGTTCCCATACTCGGCCTTGAATCTTTTAAAGCATGCTGTGCTGACGTATCGTTTCACTCAGCCACTAGCAGGTAGTAACCCAGAGCCCCTGAGCAGGAAATGGCCTTAGATGCCACGCTAGGCAATAATGAGTAATGAGTTGTTCAGTGTACCCTGGAGAGAACCAGGTCTGAACCCAGTCAGCTGAATTACTGAACAGTAGTTGGAAAAGCAGGCCTAGATGGGTTGGAAACAGCCCTGTCAATTGCTGGATGGCCAGCCCAGCCCTTACCTTCCAAAATTCTTTCTTCCACTGTGTACCCCTGTGTACCTTGTGTAACACCAACACACACCACCGGGGACAATCGAGTGGCCCTAGCAAATCAGTATACTGGTACAAGTTGTTTGTCTTTGTCTTGCTATCATTAGAATGTTGAATGTTGCTAATGGAGACACAGAATCTCTCAATAGCCAGGTTTATTATGTTATTTATTTAGGAACAAATTACAAGTTTTCTGCCAGCCAATTGTCCTGTTAGCATGTGAACTCACAAAACTACCTATATAGTAGGCTTGATTTCAAAGCTTTTATTTAAACACTGAAATATTTTCACTGTATCCAAAAAAACATCCCTGTTGTGTATTATTATTTATAAAGCTTGCACTGTGATTTTGCGTATTATAAAATTGGGGAGGTGTCCGTCATCCTGTAGAGAGCATGTGGGAGATGGTTTGCAGCAAATCTGCACTTCCAGCAGATTTGCATTCCAAACTAACAAGCATAAATTCTTGTCTTCGTACTGTGCAGCAACGCATTGCAGTTCTCATTCACTACAAGGAAATACAAGGATTATATCAGCGTCTCAATACAAACTAATCTAAGAAAGTAATCTTTAGTGCCGGAGTTCAGTCCAGTGTGAAATATCCAGTGGTGTTCTAGTGTATGTTTTTGGGGCAGGGTGTGTGTGTGTGTGTGTGTGTGTGTTTGTGGGGGGTGGGGGTGTTGGAGGTTAGTCACAGAGAGAGAGAGCCCTGACGACAGATGGTGTGCTGGGTCATTCATCACACTGTTGCCATGCTTAGCCCATATCTGTTTGCACATGTGCCTTGCTCTGTCTGCTAGGCTGTTTATTTAATCTGCCGTGCGCTGCAGTTATGTATTTAGGTTAGTGGCTTGGTCTCTTGTGGATAGTATTGTATACTAGCACTAGGTCACTGGAATTAATTAAAGGGAGAGTTAAAAATGAGGAAACAACAGCTTGCAACAAGGTATTGGTACACTTCCTTTCCCTCCACTTCTTCCACTTCCTCCTTTCCTTTGCCTCTTTGCTTTTCTTTCCCTCCTCTGTATTTCTACCAGTTCTTTTTTCCTCTCGTTATTTCCCGCCCTCCTTCTGTATGCAAACTGCTGCACATGGAAGTGAGAGAAGCGGGTCAGGGTGTATGTGTGTGTTGGGGGTGCAGAATGGAGTATGGACAGGGAGGAGGAGGGGTGCCAAAGGAGGGGCGCACAACACGAGCTGGACTGGCTTGAAGAAGAGGAGGAGGAGGAGAGGGAGGAGGAAACCCTGGCACACATTTCCTCATTATTTCTTCCCCACCCACCCTCTCACCTGACCAGCCTCCCATTCAGCCAGAAGGCCAGACGTGTAACGACCCCTCCACAGTAGAGAAAAACATGAGAGGAGAGAGCTTGACAGGACCATGAAGGGTTGAGGTGAGGGAAGAAACCATTGCCCTCACACATAGAGGCTCACTTGTGATGGACGGGGGAAAAAGGCTTTTGCCATTGCCACTGTGGGTGACCTGATTACCATTGGTTAAGGGGGATTAGAGGAGCCTCTTTCTCCCCCTCTCTCTGTCTCTCTCTGTCTCTCTCTCTCTATATATATATCTCTCTCTCTCTCTCTCTGTTCCTGGCCTGTGATGTGTGACAGTAACAGTGTTATCACATAGTGAAAGATATGTGGGTCAGTATGTGACTAAGGGTTACAGTCCTGTCTTTTATTGTGACAGAGAGAGAAAGAGAATGCATCACACACACTCACACACACACATTATTGCAATGATGCATGAAGATCTTCCTCGAGATGGGGGATTCTGTGCCTGTCTGGGTCATGTGTGTGTGTGTGTGTGTGTGTGTGTGAGCATTTATAAGTGGGCTGCAGTAATGAACAGAGTTCAGACTGTATGGGCCATGCATGTGCAGTAGTAAATAATGAAATATGACCTGTGCCATGAATATTGTTTATGGCCCATCAGCAGAACTAATTTATGTCACAGCATAAATGTGGTTGGCCTTCATCCACTGACTGAGAGCAAGAAGCAAGGGGTTGGAGACCATGATTAATGTAAATGGGGAAACACAAACATGGACTATATCTATGGACACCTGTGTACTTTGCACACACACACACACACACACACCAAACACATCAAACACAGCACATGGATAGCAAACACAGCACATGTACAGCACAGAAAATGACTTGATTTGCACTCTATTTTATTCGCACTGGCTGGGTAGCTGTCTATGTTTGATTTCTCATAACCTGGGCAGAGAGAGAGGGGGAGGGGGGGCAAGTGTGCTAAATAGAGAAACAGGGATGCTTCACGTTTCTCTCAGCATATCTGTCACATGCATCTGTCAGCTTGTAGAGTCTGTAGTGCTCCTGCTTAGGATTCCCCATTACTTTTTTTATTTAGAATGGCTGGGCTTTCTTGTGTTGCAGTTCATTCATCCCTCCATCCTCTCTCTCTGTCTCTGTCATCTCTTTCCTTTAAGAGGGGATTACTGTCAACACAACCCCCTTTTTCATAGCCAGGCTGTCACGTGTTGCTCGCCAGGATCAGTGGTCATGGAAGCTCCTGCCTTTGTTTCTATAGAGGCACACTTACCCTTGCGATTGTGTGTGTGTGTGCGTGCAGTCATAAACCTGCAGCACTGAGATTTACGTTTACTGAGTCCTCAGAATGATTTCTTTTGTGTCTGACTACTTAACCATACACACACTGTTCCTGGTTTTGTTTGTCTGTTTATATTGTGTTTCCATGGTCATAAGGATTAATAGTACATGCGTGCCTAAGGTATGCTTAGCCAACACTGTACCTACCCTCCCCCTCATCACCCTGCACACATACATGAACTCATGGCCTTGGTCCTGAAAGCCAAACACTGGTGGCTGCTCATTCAGTGGGTTCGCATGCTTTATCCTTGTCCGTGTGCAGTACCTAACGAGGCCCCTGTGCTCCACTTATTTACATCCAGAGGGGAAGGGAGTTAGAGGTAATCATTGACGTGAAACAAAGGATTTAACAACATCAGAGAGCTACTTAATAGAAATGCACCCATAATTTCACTTCTCTATTCCCTCAAATAGAGAACAATGCGCAACCACAAGCGTGGAAATAGATTTCCATGCTGTACACTCATTATAACCCCGGGGGATAGTTATTGCCTTATTGTTCACGGCCATTCGTTGAAAACTAGGAAATTATTTGTTGTTGAGTGGTGAAAATTGTATTTTTGTTTGTTGCTTATTTGCAAGCAGCCTGTTTAACGCTTGTTAAAGAAACTGTGGACTGTAAAGGCTTTGAACTGTTTCCATTTAACACCCTGTCAGTCAGTACTTACAGTAACTGTCCTTTTCCTCTGGCATCTCCTCAGCTCCTCTATGTGTTGTGCACTACATACAAATGTCAGCAGGCTTGTTTGAAACAGAATGTCTTCATTGTTGGCAAGGGCTCAGACTAATATTATGCCAATAGGTTGTTTTCTCAGGCAGACTGTGGCATTTGTGTTACCATTTATTCAGTATGTCTTTTGTTCTTGAAGGAAGTCAGCCAACCTAAGCTATGCTTATCTGAATTTAGCCTAAGAGCCCACAAATTTGAATGAGAGTAGTGTTTGAAATGGAATACATTTCATACATATCACATCAGTTTCATGTTAACATACACATCAAATGAAAACAAATGGAAACATACCATATATGTTATTAACTGTGCATCATTCCCTACAAATAAAATAAATATATAATCAAATCTACAATATGTAATGTTGTACAGGTCTTTGATACATTAGAAATTGAAGTATTAAGTCTGGTGTCAAACTTTATTTTTCTTTCACTCTCCAGGTCAATAGATACCTTTCAGCTCTATGACTCAGCTCACTGCTGATGGAAGAGAAGGCGTCTAGCAAGCCCTCAATGGTATCCAGACTGCCTAAGTTTGGTGCCCGCCAATCCGGTGGCACCACTGCACCAGTGGCCAATGGCTCTTCCCAGGCAGCACAAGGCCAAGAGGGCAAAAGCGAGTCCGCTGGGAAGCTCAACGGCTTAGTACGGGCCTCCTCCTTCTCTCTCAAGTGGAAGAAGGAGAATGGGGGTCCTGCAGTGTCAGCGTGCTCAGAGCACAGCTCTGTGACAGGGGAGAAGGTTGAGAGTGGACGGGGTATTCCTCATGGTTCTCCGGGACCAAGGGAGATCAAGAAGCCTACCACCCCCGCCACCAAGTCACGGCGCTTTGGCAACCCGGTGTCCATCAGCAGCCCCAAAGCCATCCCCAAGCAGGCGGCAAAGAGGAGCCCTAGTCCAAAGCCTACGCCAAGGCAGTCGCCATCCACCCACCCGCCCAGCCCTCTCAACACTGGACCCAAACTGGCTCAGAACGGCTTCTCTTCCTCCTCATCGTTGCCAAGCCACAGAGGTTCTGGGCTGCTGCGAGCCCGGGCCAGTTCCACATCTCCGCGCAGCAGCTCCCGGGACAGTCTTTCCCAGTCCAGCGACAGTCTGAAAACGCTGGCTCTCTCGCCCTCCGACAGCATGGTACGCTCGCAGAGCTTCACCCATTTCAAGCAGCTGCCCTCACCCACAGGTGAGCCCATCCCACGCTCCTTCTCCTTCAACCGGGCAGTAGAGCTGGCCAAGCCGCTGGCCAACACCCAACTACGCCCGCCCTCCCTCCGCCCACCGCAGGTCCTCGCCAACGGCCGGACATCTGGGCCGCAACAGCTTGGCAAGGGGGGCGTTCACGAGCGCCCCTCGGTCAGTACAGGTTGTTCCACGCCCAGTGCACTAAGAAAGCCTCTCCTGCCTAACTGTGTGCTGACGAAGCCCTCTGGTCTGGCCTACCGATTGACGCGCTCGGCTGGGAAACAGCCGCAGCGCCCTCTGTTGGCTGGAAGGACAGCTGGCGAGTGGAAGCCGGAGGAGGTTAGAGGTGGGGAAACAACGACAGACAGTGAGGTCTCTCCACTAACCTCCCCTGACCTATCAGCTGACAGCGACAAGGTGAGTCTAAACACTCTGATGCTTTCTCTTTGAGATTTGTGATCACAGACCTACATTTAGTAATTTGACAAATTACAGAACTCCACATTATACTATACTCCTGTGTCAAAATCTATATAAAGCGCCAATCGTATCATTGCATTATAAAACAACACTTGTGTTATGTTTTTTTTTTCTTTTTCTTCTTACTCTTCTAACTTTTGTATCAGTTCATGTATGTATGTTCTTTTCAGGTACCAGCTGCTTTAGGGGACTCCTCCAACCGAAGAGATAAGGACGTGGGGCTTCCGTGTCAGGGGGAGGTGTTGGAGGACATGTCCCTCTCCTCAGCCTCATCCCTGGACCGCAACGACACTAGCGAGGAGTTCCTTGATGACTTTGACAACCTGGGAGACCAATCACAAGGTGGCGTTCCTGACAACAGACAACGGTCGGCAGCCTCCAGCCAGGCACGACTCCGCAGTTTTCTGAACGAAACCATGGATTGGACAGGTATCATTTTAGCAGATAGGAAACTGCACAGTGTAATTACAGCACATCTCTGTGCAAGAGGAGATTGTTATCAAGTAACCAAGCCCTTGTAGTGAAGACAGTCCGAAACCAAGAATGAAATGCCATTTTTTCTCAGCAAGATAGTAGGCCATAGAGGCTGGGTTAAAATAAGACTGAAAGTAGTAGATATGATAGGGTACTTTGAAGAATGACTAAGGTGACAAAATAATAATGCTCACTCTAGAAATCACCTGAAATGGAAACTTCTCCTTTCAGAGTTCCAGAGTTCCAAAGTGTCCAGGTCTTTGGTGTAATAGCACAGAGTTCACTGATGTAGACACCTGAATTATTATGACTGTCTGTGTGTTTAGTGGTCCCTTTCTCAGCCAAGTCAAGGCAGAGGAATTCAGAATGTTGAACACTGTGAACACAGTACAATTGGAATGCCATGATTTCTGAACTCTGTATAAAGAGTAACACTTTATATAAAGTTTCATGTTAACTTTTTTCCCTTTCGTGGAAACTTTGATAGCCCCTTTCATCTGTTTTTGTTTCCCAGGAGGGAAGGCTGATTGTGGGGCGCAGAGTCCCCGTGTCCCCCTGGCTGACTCTCCAGAGCCCGAGTTCCCCCCAGGCTCTTCCCTGGAGCTGTCGCCCTCCAACAGCTCCGGGGGGACCTACATGTGGGACGAGGAGGGGATGGAACCCATGGGCCACAACTGCTGCAACAGCTACGACTCCGAGGCCATCTGTGGGGTGAGTACACAGATACATACAATAGCCTGAGCCCTGAGCTCCACCCACCCAACACACACACACACACACACATACACACACACACACACACACACACACACACAAAGAAATCATGGCACAGAGATAAACACAAAACTATGTACAATGCAGTTATGCATTAGTGTTATTCCGTATATCGATGTGTATAAAGCACACATTTGCAAAAAGCATACAACACAAAAATAAACACAAAACTTAAGCTTGAGCTAATATCCAATAAAAAGGCTGTATGTTTTAGAGCAGTGATTTGATTCAGCACACAACATAACATAACACATGCACACAGTGTAGATGTTTGCATAGACATGCACAAGTGTTTATTGTTTGAGGACAGAGAACAGAACAGTCTAAGGTCATCATGTAAGCTACAATCTATGGTCTTCAGGGAGAGCTAGAGGCAAAAGGGAGCAACAAATTGAACTGTACTTCTGATAACACACACAAACACACATACACACACACACACACACACACACGCACACACAAGGGTGCACATGCAACATTGTTACGTAACTCAAGTGTACTGTGTACTTGTTACCGCTAATTCTTCTAAGGACCACAGAGGTTAATCTTAAGACGCTATGAGCAAGCCCTCCACACTCTCCCTTTCATCTCTGTGCCAAGCTGCCCTGTGTTGAACCTCCGTGCCAAGGGCTTAACGCTCCTCAACGCTCCTCCCTACCTCAGTGCTTAGGTTCTGGTGTTCCTACCCAGGGCCAAGTCAGCCTCCTCAGCCAGATCTACCCCATTCGCTTTCACCTGCAGCTCCCAGCCATTGCCCTAAGCTGGGTCTGAACACTAAACAGCTTGCCTCTGGCTGCCGTCCTGTCATTAATTAGGGCTTAGTCTCTCGAGCCCAACCACTCGTGACGAAGCCCAACGCTCAAGCCAGTATCACAGTACTCATTAGTTTGGGATGTTGCTGGAGAGGTGGACAAATACTAATTATTATTTTTCTTCTTAAGTCAAAGTCTAAGCACTTCTGGTCAAAAATGAAAGTCAAGCCTAAAAAAAGAATAGTTTTAAAGTAAACTAACTGCAGATACTGTCCACCTCTCTCTCTCTCTCTCTCTTTCTCTTTTTCTCTGTGTGTGTATGTGTGTGTGTGTGTGTGTGTGGTAGAGAGTATGCTGGTGTGAGGCCCTCACAGTCAGTCATGGAAGATGTTAACATCTTTCCCAGTCAGTGGACTGATGGTGGGTGAAATGGAAACCACTTGATGGTCGGGAATGTGTTAGAAAGAGAGTTAGAGAGTTGTGTTGGGAACGGTGCTCTTTCAGGAGTGGATTAGCGTTAGCCCCGGTCACTCCTTCTCTCGTCTGATGCAGTGGCTGTGCTGATTGGCTCAAAGGAATCTATAAAGAGATTAATGGGCGGAGAGTTCAAACGTTAATCAGCTTTATGTTTTTTCACCCCTTACAGAGGTTTTACCCGAGAGTGATTCAGAAATGCCAGCCTATCAGACTGCCTCATGCGCTGTTGCTGAGGCCCTGTGTCAGAATGTGTGTGTTTGTGTATTTCTGTTTTTACATACATTGTCTATACAAGCAGGTCTATATGAAGTGGTTTTGATTACTCAATTCCTTTCTATTTATTACAACTGACATCTTGCACATCTAATACCACAAAAACTATTGCCAGTCTGAAATTTGCCTTGGTATATGATTGGACTGACAGTAATGGAATAACACAACATAAGAGCTTCATAATTCTTTTTCAAAGTGCTGATATCATGTGACAACCTTTCATGTGCCCACTCTTTTGTCTTTAAGTTAGATTACAGTGCCCTTTTCAGAGGCTGGCAGAGCTAATAGAACGAGTTGAATAGAGACTGACCTCTAGTGGACAAATTGAGTCAGTACTTGTATTTGGTTTAGTGGAGAATGTCTTATTTGCTGTATGTTTACCTTTTTGGACACTGTCATGCACATGCATAATTTTATGATTATGGTTATGAACATGTATTTTCCTTTAGTAAAAAAAGGGGTAAATAGGATTCCTTCAAAAACAGCACAAAACAAAACCAATTTGTACTTTGCACCTAAAAAATACCTTAAGCATCTGTAAAGCAAGGCTAGCGCTTATTGTCTGTGAGCGTGAGGGAAATGTGCTGAGTCAGAGTGCTTAGCTTAGCGCTGCAGTGGGCTGGGAACGGGCCCACACGCCATAAATGAAATGGAATGCTAATAAAAGATGGTCTCTGCATGGCCGTCATTTGAGTTTTGTTACAAAAAAGCAATCAGTCTAATGCTTGTTGGTACCATACACTAGGTGTTCTGGCTCCATTGCTCACCCAAGGATTGAATCCGCCCCGTAATGCAAGGGGGATTTTTTTTTAAAATCTCCTTGCCCTTTTTTTTACATCAGCGCTTTCTTGCTTTCATATAGACATAAAACATTAAAGAGCTGTAAAACATTAAAGAGTGCAGAGTGCAGACAAGAAGGGAAGAAGAAGAGAGACAGATCTTTTGTCATTTACTTTCATCTGATACATTCATTTAAATTCAAAGTGAAGATGGAAGCCTAGTCTTATTTCTCACCCCGTCTCTTTCTTTCTTTCTCTGTCTTTCTTTCTTTCCCTCTGTCTTTCTCCTGTCTGTCTTTTTCTGTATTCAATTTCTCTATTTACTTTTAATTTGTTTCACAGCATCTTTTTTTCTCTACCTCTCCTAACCCTCTGCTTTATTTTCTTCTTGACATCTAGGCTATCATCCAACTACTTGTTGGATGGTTTACATACACACACACACACACACACACACACACACACACACACACACACTTTCTTGTCTCCTTGTGTCCTGACGTTGCATGGCAGAACAGCTGAAGCTGCTAATTAGTGCTCTAGTGCTGTCTTATGGTGTTGAAGTAAATTGTGGTAAAGTAAATTAAATGGAAAAGTAAATTGTGGTGGGCTATTTATACAAGGCCTGACACCTCACCAGGAATAGTTCCGGTGATTGTGTTGATGGATCGACTGATGTTATTGCTTTGTTTCATATGAAAATTGCTCAGTGACCCACCTCCACCCCCGCCTCCATTTCAACCCCCTTGTCTCCGTGGAAATGAATGATGAGTTGAGAATAGGTTAGAAGGAAATAGACAAAAAAAAAATCATGCTTTTGCCAGCCCATGCCTCAAGGGGGCAGTGTGTTTCTTCAAGAGCAAAATCCTTGGAGTGTGGTGGCGTTGTCTAGTCTTCCATGTTTATTGACTTTTTTCGGCTGTGGAGGCTGGTGGGAAATCTTGATGTCACTCAATAATCCGACTGCATAAGGTGTTGGTTTGAGTCAATAGGATTGATCCCACTGGCACAAAAGCAAAGTATAAACCTATACGTGCTTCTTGACTTCGGAAAAATGGATTGATAGCCAACAGTTTACGTTTTTTATCCTCAGGTAACTAAATGTGCAGTGTATGCATGGCTTTATGTACACTTGTCTACCTCCTGCTCAGGGGATGAGCTCACTTTTTTCCGCCATTTGTTTTTGGAGCCCCATTAGGCAAGCAGACAGTTCTGAGCACACCATGACCTCACTCTCCTCAACATTTTCTAATGGTCCGACCACATCAAGGACAGGGTGCACAAACAAACAAACAAAAAAAAGGCAAAACTGTTATTTGTTTACTTACCGTAAGAGCCCTGCTCCACCACTTTGGCATCTCCTTTTTGCCTGCTTTCATCCCTCTCTCCATCTCTCGGAACATTTGCCTCTCTAATCCCCCTTGTCCGCTCTCTTGTGGGCAGCTTTACTGGTTGGCTTGTTATAAGATGTCCATGTGTAGATTTGTTTGGCTGAACAAATGCACAGACGTAACAGATCAATTCATTAGCGGCTCAATAATGGAGGCACTCGTGCCTTTGTTGCCATGGCAATGTGCCGGCGTTGTACTGGGTGCAGACCGGTGCTTTGACGCTATTAATTAAACAGTAGCTTGCACGCAGTGTGCTGTGTAGTAGACCTGCTGAAAATGGTAGAAGACCACTGGAAATGAGGTTGCCCACGGCTTCAGTGCAGTCATAGGAATTATTTCCCTTTTTGTGCAACCACTTCAAATGTCAAATGTGGAACGACTGATCGTTAATTTCTTACTTGGCATGAAGTGAGTGCACACACACCTGCACGCACGCGCGCACACACACACACACACACACACACACATAATCGCACCATCCATATACTCTTATTAACTCTCAAGGGTGTCATTATATGGTGCATTCACTTGGCTGTGGTTATAAAAGAACATTTGGCCAGTGGAGAAAAGCACTTATAGGGTAAACCAGTGACCATAATGATGAGCACGGTGTGTTGCCTCACCAACACTTCTGTCCCCTCTGGCTTGCCGAGTAGCACATCAAGCCTAGGGAACAGAATGATGCATAGTGCTGTAGTGCTACCTTATATCTAGCTGCGCTGCTATGTATAATTGGTGGCAATTATGGCTTTACAGGTTGTGGATCAGTGTCCTTTATGTTCCCAGATAGGTGGCGGCAAACTGGGCTGTAACTCCTCTGATTCACAGTCAGTGCCCAGGCCCAAATTACTTAAGGCCTCCCGCTTGGCACGGGGCTCTGCCTCTGTGGACAGGGAGTATAAATTGCACTTGGACTAGTGCACTTGAAGATGAGAGTGCTGGTGCTGATAGGTCAGACAGGTGCCCAGGATTGATCATCTTGTGATGGGAGCAAATGGGCAGAATGATTGGACTGGTGCACATCTCCACGGGTCTGCTAAGCTGCAGGTTAGCTGTAGGGCTGATTTACAGTCGACTTGACGCAGGAGGATGCAAACTGAAATGCAGGCAAAGTTTGTGTCAAAGCAAACACAAGCAAAGTGTAAGTGTGTGTGTGTGTGTGTGTGTGTGATAACATATTTGTCAAATCTGCAGTGAATATACATGGAAGATTTGTGTTCTAATGTTCAGTAAAAATTGTTAACTGAAAACATGTTAGCCTACACACACACACACACACACACACACACATACATACACACACACACACATACAGATTCTGAATATAATGTTCCGTATTTTGCTCCAATTTGCGATCAGCGTCGAAAGAGATGTTTAAAATGTGCATGGAAGGTGAAAGCCATTATATGTGACTGATTGAGCAGCTAATGAGATCCAGAGGCGTGCAGGGTGTCTGTCTGACTGGTTCAGCCAGCATGGGGGGGATCAATGCACTGACACCACCTACAGCCTGACAGTGTCAGTGTTAACCCAGAACACTGACAGCTGAAAACATGGCGGGAGATCTGAGATGAATATTGATTTAAGGGGTTTTAGGCTTTTCTCTCTATGTGTGTGTGTGTGTGTGTGTGTTACAATATTTTCTTTAAAAAAAAAACACTGCAGTGGTTGCTGTGATGAATATTGAATAGTCAGAATCCACAGAAGTGTCATGGCAGCAGTGAAGGTGCTTTTTTTTTTTATAGGGCAAATGATTCTGACTGCTGTCATGACTGAGTAGGGCTTAATGATATTGAATACAGGCGCTGGAGTATAGCATACGCACGTACTGAGTCTTCTGCCAAAATAAGAGCTTTTGCTCTTATGGAGGTTAATTAGTGGCAAGAAGACATATTTATATATATTGATATTCTGAGCATAGAAGCTGAAATTTGAAGCCGTCATTATTCAAGGTATTTTGCCCACTGCTTTAATTATTTAGTTGAACTTGTTATTCCCCATTTGGTTCTACTGTGGATTCCTGCTCTGGCATTTTTCACAACGATGCATAAACATGATCGTCTTTGCTTGTTTCGTCCTTTTGGACACAAAGTCGGGTGTCTTCAGCAGGCCAGCCGAGGTACGTGCTTTGCACCTGTGCTACGGTTTAATTCCATCTTCCCTGCGTGGCCTCTCGTGGCCTGTCTGAAAAAGGCCAGTCGTATTGCTGGGGGATCACTGGAGCAGGACTTCCCCGTGCCAGCCCTATACACACACACACACACACACACACACGTCCATATATACACACCATATGAGGAGATGATACAGCCACAGTCGTAGCTAAGCTCCTGACCCAGCTGTGTGAAATATCTTTTCCCCAGAGCAGCACGCCGTGACTAAGCTCTCTTCACTGCTACGGCTGCTGGACACACCAGCACTGGAGGGCAGTTGTAAATGTGTGTCTGTGTGTGAGTTTGTGTCTGTGCATAAATGTGAGTGTTATCATCACTCTCTCTCTCTCTTACTCTCTCTCTCTCTTTCACTTGGTGTGTGCGTATTGAAGGCCGTGACTGATATTGGCTACTTAAAGCAAATGCCACTCACTATTGGTTGATATTGAACACTATTTAACCAGAGTGATGAGCAAAAGATTTCATTTGACATTGCAAATTCAAATGATTTATATTTCATGAGCTGAGAGTTACTCTGTAAATATTTCCTCTCATAGTCTCAAGATTATTAAAAACTGCATTTGAAAATCATTGGCTCTCTACACATACGGTAAGTGAGCCCATAAAGCACATAGAAGTCTAAATCTTTCAAAAATAAATAAATTCTACCCATTAACTTAATTTACCCAATAATTAGTTTGATTCTTATATTTGAATTTGATCTTTTTTCCTCATTTCAAATCAACAGTTAGGATAGGTCAATATTAGCTAGTGCACAGAGCTTATAGAAAGTTTTAGGCCAACAGTTAGAATAGGTCAATATTTGTTAGTCCACAGAGCTTATCAGTTAAACCAGAAGCCTTGTTGAGTGATACACGGGCAAAAAGGTGTATTTTAGGATTGTTTTGCTATTGATATGACATTAATACCTACATCTACACATCTTGGATCTTTCTTTGCTTTAAAGGTGAGCTTAAATGGTACAGTACCACCAACTACAGCCAACACAAGTCCTAATCATACCTTGATAAAAAAAAGTAATTTTCATTATTTTCATGTGTTATACATGGCTTCATGTATAATTTAGTAAATATTTCTTTCATTTTGAATAAAAAGAAAGGCTGGAGACTTGGGGCACAGTATTATCAGGGACAGTGTACACAAGGTTGAGTGAGAGCCTTTTCATTTTTTTTGCCTGAGTGTCTGGGATTTTGTCATTGACAGCCATTGTGTTGATATATTGTATTGTGTTTGGAGAAATTGTGTTCAGATGTTAAAGCAGCACCAAAGACTTTTTAGAACCTTAAAATAATGTTTTCAAAATCGTTTCGGTGGCCCATTAACCCGTAACAAAGTGAGAGATACTTTCTGCATTTGCTCTGCGGCCTTCTATCGGCTTTAACGGCCCTAAACAAGTTTGCCCAATCACATAGCGATCTGTAGTTCAAGGAAACTACAATTGACTTGCCTTATGGCAAGCTTCCGTCCCAATCTGTGGAGGGTGCGATTTTCAAAACTCCTTGGTGCTGCTTTAAGGAAGAGAAAATGGACAGTTTAAAGGGAACATGTTGTTCCTGACATCACGTCTTTGTGTGGTATTCCTAGGACATACTCGGCAACTTGGACAATTTGGAGTCTTGTGACCTTGGAGATGATGACCTTATGCTGGATGTGGACCTGTCAGAGGAAGTTTCTTTGTGCAATGGTGAGTTTCTGTGCACACACACAAACACTCACACACACACACACACACACACACACACAGTTTTCAGTTTAGTAGTTGGAGGGTAAAAAGGAAAAAAATGCTGTTCAAATGTCATTTTAATTACATCACCTCTGGCTATCTCTTATCTTAACCCATACAGCATACAAACACATGTACCCTCTGGCTTTAGAAGCACACAGCCCAGGTGTATTCACCATGCAGTCACTCCAGGCCCTGTGATCTCAGTCCCCCTCCCCCACCTTCTGTCTCTGTGTCTGTCTGTCTGTCTCTCTGTCCAAGACAGAATCGGGGACAAGAAGCTTGCCAGCAAACATCAGTCCCGTGCCTTCACTCACCAGCCTAAATCTCATTTGTACTTGTAATGTGCTTGTAATGTGGATGACCTAAATATGTGCTTGTAAGATCATATTTAGGTCATCCAGACAGCCATCTCCACGTCAGCGAGACGTGGATGAGCGCTCGATTAGGCATCTCCTTCTCCTGTGCACTTCTCCACCCAGATCCGCGGGGGGTCTGATAGCTCCCCTGGCCAGAGCACTTCTTCTTCTACTTTCTGCTTTACACCAGCCCCCTCACCCCCACCCCTACCCCCATCCCCACCCCCACCAGAAAACGAACACACTAATCATCCATTCGCCCTTTTCAGAGCTGCAGATGTGATGTGATCTAATCAGCAGTCTATGCTTTATTCAACCATACCCACCCTGCACTCACACACACACACACAAACACCCTTACAGAGGGCCTTTTTAATCCTCCACTGTGTCTCATGAAGATGTCACTGATTTAAAGTAATCATACTAATCACGGGCTCTCTCAGATGAATGTGAATTTGAATGACCTTTCCCGCCTACACTCCCAGAGTGAAACCTGCATGGCTTTCTCATATATTTTTTCTATAAAGATTTTTTAATGGCTGTTTTCCTTTTCTGCCATTGCATAGAGCATCTCCCTCTTTCCATGCTACAGTTGTGTACCTATGTCATCCCTTTAACATTCAGGAAGACCTTACGTCCTTGTTAGCATCCTGGTTTATGTGGACTAGCGGCTGTGTGGTTGCTTGCTGCAGTCATGGACAAGGTCCACAAGCTGTAATTAGGCTTGGCCCCTGGAAGGCAGTGCCTCTCTTTTTCCACCCCTCTAATGGTAGGCTAGACTAGGGACTGTGGACTGGACGTTGGTGTTGCTATGTGGAGTGTGGTGACAAATACGTGCTTATGGGTAATGTAGGAATTCTTCAGTCAGTGTCATCAGCAGTGACATCATGAGAGAGAGTAAGGATGATTCTAGACCAGAACGAGCTGGGGGGATAAAGAGCTTCTGTTTAATGCAGAACAATGCACAATGGACATAGATGTGTAATTGCCACGTGTATGGAAAAGATTCACTCACACACACACACAACACACACACACACACACACACTCCCTTTTATCTCTCTCTATCTCATTTGATCTGTATGTATCTCTTTGATTACATAGCAGTTAAACAGATAGAACTGTGTTACAGTGTGTTTGTGTATGGTTTTATGTGTGTGTATGAGGGTTTGTGTGTGTGTCTCAGCCTTTGCTTTTGTTTTGTCAAGGAATGTAAGGCAGCCTGCCCAGTTGTCCCACCTTCCCCTCCATTTCTGGTGTGTGTTTATGCGTGTCCTGAACGTGTTATTTATAGCTTTGGGCAAAATGACTCGGGGGTGTTACAGAAAACAGTAGAACTGTTTGTATCTATGTGTGTGTGTGTGTGTGTGTGTGAGTGAGAGAGAGAGAGAGAGAGAGAGAGAGAGAGAGAAGGCTAGTTAGATATTTCTAGTCAATGGACTCACACAGATTGGGCTAGAATACCTCCAAACCCTCCCTCCATTTCAGTCTTCCTCTCTCCCTCTCTCCCATTCTCCCTCTGTAGTTGTCTAGCCCCCCTCCCTCCACACACACACTCACACACACACGCCAAGACACACACACAAATACTTCCCTCGTTCCCTCCTCTTCCCATGGACACACACTTCATTCCCAAGCCGGCAGGAAGGGGAAGGCCTGTGTGTGTTGTCAGTTTTCTCTCTCCCCCCCCCCTCTCTCTCTCTCTCTGTCATTCTCTCCCTCGCTCAACTTCTTCTCTCACCACCGGTTCTCGTGACTAGAGGGGCCCAGTTCAGGCCAGTTCCTCACTCTACTCCACCCCTCCCCTCCCCTCTCCTATCCTCTCCGTCGCGTGTCTCCGGCCAGGCCACCCCTGCGCCTGCTCTCGGTGCCCTTTCTCTCAGTTTCTCTCTCTGGATTGAGATATTACCACTGGAGACCACTGGAGGCTTTTTGGGCTTTGGCTTTAGGCCGCTCCAAGGGAGTTCCCAGAAAACCCTGCTGCTCTCTGAAAAGGGCGGAGGAGTCACTGAAGTCACAGACGACGCAGCTGCTCAGCTGTTTGGAGAGGCAGGGAGAGATAGAGAAAGAAGCAGAGCAAGAGAAAGGTAAAAAAGGAGTGAAGTAAAAGAGAGTTGTTTTGTTTATTCCAGACGATCATCGCTTTCAGTGGATATTTAAAGAGCTTTGATTTGTGCGTTTGCGAAAGTCTCTTGGAAGTAAATATTCTAGCTTGACACAGAACTGTGGTTCAAGACAAAGCTTCACCTTCTCAGTGGATATTACAATTTTCATTCGGTCGCTGTTGCTTCAGATGCCTTGGCCATGATTTCATTTTCCCTTTGGAGTGGCTGTCAGACGTAGTGGAGACCTGAGGAATGTAGCAGGTTGGTGAGTTGTTTCCATGACTCTGCTCATTTGTGGTATTGGGGTATGTGTGAGATGAGTGTGTGTGAGGGGTGAGTGAGAGGGAGTGAGAGAGCATGAGAGAGACAGAAAAAAAAGAGAAAAGGATACATAAGTTCAGTATATAATTGAAGAAATTGAAACAGTTTGGAGATAGCATAAGAAGCAAAGGAGTTGTGGGGGGCGTGTGTGTGTGTGCTTGTGTATGTGTGTGTGTGTGTGTGGTGTCAGTGGTATAGTATGAGAACTGGTGTGAGTGTGAGAAGATTTTTGTGGGTGTGTGTGTTTGTGTGTGTGAGAGAAAGAGAGAAAGGCCTGCTGAGGAGTTTGTCAGAGTTTTGGCTGTATGCTATGACTCTTTTTAGACTCAGGCACTGTAACTCTCCTGCCGAGAGCACAGCTGACATGGCCACAGTTGCCAATGACCATGAGGTCATTCCGAGGGCCGCACAAAACGCACACAAAAACACACACTCCCCTTTGTGTCCATGTGTGACATTTTGCATGACACACTTCCTGTTGGTTGTTTGTTAAACTGACTGCCAGAAGTGTTTGGAGTGCCTTAGAGTCAAACCAGGGTATGAGAGGGAAAATATAGTTGTCAAGAGAGCAAAACTACTGTGCGCTGAAGATATTGGTGTGTGGCCCGAGGGAGCTTAGCTACCGATGCTAACCTCAGGCTGATCCTGCAGTGCATCCACAAATCCTTGACAAAGTCTGATGTCTTGTTTATTTTGACTGTATGTCTCATATTGATGTGTACTGTGGTAGACTTACCTTTCGCCTTGTGCTTGCAAGCATGAAATGTGGAATGTATATGTTGAGAAAAAGAAAGAACTTACATGAGTAGGCGGTGTCTGTATGTGTGTGTGTGTGTGTCAGTGGTGCTAGCAGCTTGTTTTCGTAGCTGTGGGGGCGTTGGGGGGATTGCTGGGCATTACAGGGGATTGGAGGTGGCTAGAACAGCACCATCAGGAGATGGACCCTTCCGGCCAAAATGCCTCTGCTGGCTCTTCTACAGTGTGTGTGTGTCCGTGTGTGTGTGTGTCAGTGTGTGTGTGTGTGTGTGTGTGCGTGTGTGTGCTTGTGTGAGAGAGAGAGACTTTGAGATGTAGCTACAGGCACTTATTATTGTAGCTTTTGATAAAGGATCAGCCTCATGTTGCTTTGTGTGTGCAAGACAGGTCTGTGCTGTCAAGGTGTTGTAGGTTCACAGATGTACACATGGATGTATTCTTTTGGTTTGTATCTTTGCAGGCCTTTTTTAGGTGACAGATAGATATTCACCTAACTCTAACTCAGTGTATCCCTGTCTATATTTCCACACACTCTCCCCCCACCTCTTACTTTCTCTCTCTCTCTTTCTCTCTCTCTCTGTTTTTGTAGATGACGGCATGGCCCATTTCGAGCGTTCAGAAAGAGGGGGTCGTCAGGCCCACTGGAGGCGGAGGCAGCACCGGCTGAATGGACCAGACCATTTCCACAATGACAACAGGTAACTGCAGACAGAACACACTTGTTTGTAACTCTTGTACAACAGAGGGATAAACAGGTGTGCCAAGTGATCATCAGTTATTATCCATATGTCATCTAACTCAGCTTTCTTTTCCTCTGTGTCTTTTTTTTTTGCCTATTTGCACCAGACCTATGGCGTATGACGGCATGTGTCGGGTGGGTCCCAGGGCCCTGCAGCAGCCTGCACTGCGTGGAGACTGCCACACGGGGGCGCTGGATGAGCTCACACTCAAACACATGGCCCAGGATTGCACCTTTGTCAAAAACCAGCTGTTGAAGCTCAAGAACCTGCTGCAGGTGTGACACAGATGTGCCCACAGTGCATGCATCTAACTGAAAACACATGCTAATCTATCCATCACACACACACACACACACACACACACACACACACATACACACATACACTCAAGCTGCGCCCAGACTTATTTTCATAACTTGATCAGAATTTAAATGCTTTGTTTGTGTCCATACACTTTATCAGTTCTACTGCCACAATCAAAACCTTACTGGGAAATTGGATGGTCTGAGACACTGGTCACTTGGCTGTTAACTCATAGGAGCTTTCATGCATACATGGCATGAATAAGTGGCCAGTAGAGTTTAGAGTTTTTATTAGTGCTTAGGTTGTCTTTTACTATCTATGTTTGATATGTCTTTAGTCAGTTGACACCAAACCCTGTGGCATACTGTAACTCTGCTACAAGTTTTGTGCTTTTTTCCGTCTTAACCCAGAACCTGCGCTCCATTAATGGCTGTCAGTGCCACTGGGCAGGATTGCTGGAGATCATCTCCCCTTAATAATTTAGCAGCATTAAATTCCTCACTAACGACAAGGCCACCTAAGGTTGTTTTTCACTTTGCAGGAAGTAGCATGTAGTGGTAGTGATTCACGTCAGCCTAAAGCCTGGGATTTATTTCATCTTTCACGCTAGTGACACAAACTGATGTCACGTAATGCAGAGAATCAGGGAGGCAAATGTCACACTGACGGAGGTCCAATGAGGACGGCTTCTCAGGATTCTCTATCAGTGTATTTAAAAGTTTCCATTTTTCAAGTGTACAGACACAGACGAAACACAATCGTCTCCAAATGAATTTAAAGGTGGATGGCGTGCCAAAATATTTTCAACCTGGTGTGAAACGGCATATTGCTAAAAAAGCATCAGGCATGGGGCAGTTGGACAGCTGCATTTCCAGGAGGTTAAAATATCCACACACTCCCTCAGACAGACACAGAAACAAGATGCTTTTAGCTGCCGTGTGTTTCCTGTGCCGTATGCCTTGTTTGTGGCATCCTGTCCAATCTGCGGGTGGTCCTTGACATGGCGGAAACCCCTCGCCCTGCCCCCACTGGAAGTGGACTTATCCCACAGACCCCCTCTTAGGCACGGGACAAGCTGTCACCTGCGGGCCATATATAGCTCCTAACTTCTCAAATAACCCACACGTCCCCTGTGCCCTTTGCTTGTAGTGCACAGTGTGGGTGCATGTGACTATGTCTTTGTAGGTTTGTTGCTGTGCTAACACACATGTAAGTGGGTGGCTCACATTCTAGAATGAAAAGAACAAAAAAAAGTCAGTGTTTCTGGCGGTCTGGGTTATTGTCAAATGTCAACTTTGTGGATTTGCAGCACCAGGACTCCGCATGTGTCTCATCCGCTCCTCTGGCTACTCTTCATTGCTCTCCCATCCTCCACACGGGGACCCCCAGCACAGGCGTAGGCACGGAGGGTGGTGGGAGGGAGGACACTGACAAGTTTGAGGCACATCTCAAAGATTAGCATGTTCATAAAATGTGTGTGTGTGTGTGTGTGTGTGTGTGTGCTAAATGTGTGTCTAATACAGTGGTTATATGTTTGAGCAGTTCTTTGTTGTAAATGTCTGAAAGGCCAGCTGACAGAGAACGCCATGTTCCATTATGGATGAATCAGTATTCTCGTTTAGAGTAAATAGTTGACATGACATTCAGGCTGGGGTGAAAGTGAGGGAGGAGGGAGAAAAGAGGGGGAGAGAAAAAGGGATGAGAAGAAGGACTGGAAAGGAAAGTGAGCAAGGGGAGAGAAAGCCTTGTGCTGACAGGTGTTTAAGATGTGCCAGTATGTTTTTTAATCTGTATGTCACTCGCCTCCCACACATCTGTGCTATGAAGCATAGAGAGCACACAAATGCACAAACACAGACAAACAAACACACACACACACACACACACACACACACACAC
>JAGFZM010000074.1:296661-398163 GCA_017657215.1 Limnothrissa miodon
GTGTGTGTGTGTGTGTGTGTGTGTGTGTGTGTGTTTGTTTGGAGGACAGAGTGAAAAACAAGTAAAGAACAAAATAACATATTGAAACATCAGACATAAGCTGGCAGCTGCAGCCTTAGAGATGTTGAACTGTGTGTTAGGAGCGAGCACGGGGTGAGCTGCTCATGACAGCAGGGCCGAGTATAAACAGCCGTCGCCTCCAGACGTGTGCGCCTCACCTCTTCCATTCCCGAGCCTGGCTGTGCTTCACGTTTCTCTCCCTCCTCCTCTGCCAGCCCCCTCCCCCCCTTCCCACACTTTCCCTTTCTGCCTCTGCTATGCTCAAACTCCGTTTCTTCCCTTTTATGTGCATGTCATTTGGCCCGCTGCCCTTGCTGCTCTCTTCCTCAACACTTTCCCATCACCACTCCTTCTATCTCCCTCCCTTCCTTTCTCTCTCTCACTCTCTCTGTCTTCCCCCTTCTCCTTTGCCTCTTTCATTTCCTTTCTTCTCCATTCATTCAGATTTTTTTCCAGCCCGCACACCTTTCCTTTTTGCATAAGTACCCGCAAGCCCCTTTGAAAGCGAACGGGTGAGCGTGACAGGTGTGACATTTCTTTCACTGCAGCAATCTACTGCGTTCCATATGTGTGCTGGGAGTCTGTGTGGAGTCCCTGCAAGCCCAGAACCTGGCAAAAATTAGCAGACCAGAAGGGAGCAGACCATTTTGTGAGGGCCATTAACATAAAGAGAATATATGTGTATCCCTTACTGTATATACACTGTATACACACACAGGGGAGAGAGACAGAGAGAGAGCGAGACGGAGCCAGAGGAAGTTATTTGCCACTGTGTTTGCCCCATCAACCCATCACTCAGTTTTTAGTTTCCACAACTCCTATTTCCTCCCTCTATCAGTTTTCCTCTCATCCCCCTCTTTCCTCTCATTCTCTCCTGTCTCTCCCCCCTGCTCTCTCTCTCTTTCTCTCTTTCTCCCCCTCTCACTCTGTCTCACTCCATTGCTGGAGGCCGAGTGGTTGAAAGGCTTGAGGAGTCTCTCTGCTGGTGTGTGATCTCAGCTGGCGATGAGCAGCTCAGCACGATCTGTTGTGGCTTCTGTTGCAGTGACGAGCGAGCGGGCCCCGACATCCAGAGACGGGGTGGTGGGGTGGCAACGCAGATCACTGTCTCACGCCCTCCTCCTGTCCTCTCATTAACACATCCTTTGATTTCCCTGTGGCTCATTTCAAAACTACTCCCTACATACTGTATCTCTCTCTCTCTCTCTCTCTCTCTCTCTCTCTGTCAAATTCAAATTCAAATTCAAATTCAAAGGAGCTTTATTGGCATGATTCAAGAAGTGTTGCCAAAGCATACAGTAATACAGATAGTTAAAACTTATATATGAAAACAAAAGATCAAATATGAAAGTAAACTTATAATTTTAAAGACAATAAAATTATTTGAGTTTATTAAAATTATTAGTTAAAAATTAGTTTATTAAATTATTAAAATTATTTGCATGTAATATCTCTCTCTCTCTCTCTCGAGTCTTTCTATGACATGCACATGCACAGACAGACACACACACACACACACACACACACACACACACACACACACACACACACAATCACAATCACACACACACACACCAAAGTAGGCACACTAACAAATGCGTTCTCAAACACTCCCACATACAGACACACACAGACACACAGACACACCAACACTTATTTTCAGCTCAACACACACCTAGTGGTGATTGTCACCAGCTAGCGGGGAAGACCTGTTGTTAGCATGCTTTCCACAGCACACCAGAACAACGTGAGTCATGTCAGTCAGCGGGATTGGGGGGTTAGCGACCTCGGCGGTCAGACGCGGCCAGCTGCAGTCATCGTACTGTGCCTCTGAGAGTCTGTCAGACAGCAACAGGGTGCTGTGTCAAAGAAGCAGTGGGAAGCTCTCTCCTCCATTTCTTTCTCTTCTCTTTCTCTCTCTTGGCCTGTCTCTTTTCTCAGACCTTCAAAGGTTCATCTCTTTTCCCTTCTTTTTTTCCCTTCTTTTTTTCTGTGAACCCTCAGGCTTTCCTCCCTTTCTCTTTCTGTCTCGAAACTTTGAGTCTCTCTCTCTCTCTCTCTGTCTCTTCCTCTCTCTCTCTCCTCGCTCTCTCTCTTCTCTTTCTCTCCTGACTCTCTCTGTCTCACTCGCCCTCTCTCCCAGCTTCTCCAAGTACATTGCCAAACTCAGTGGTAATTTCTGGCGCTGGCGCTTAGTGATGTAAAGGCCCGGCACTGCTCCATTTCAACCCGTCAACCACTCAAACTAAACGGAAGAGACCCCAGTAGCATGCTGTGAGGAACCTTTTGTCAGGCGTTTCATTTCAGCTCACTTTCACTCTGTGTTCCTGCATGTCGGATGTCAGCAATCAGTCTTTTTCCACAGGTCTGTTTTTGGGTGTGCCAGATAATCCAACCATCAGTCAATTCTCCCTCCATCTCCTCTCTCTGTCTCTCTCTTTCTCTCTCTCTGTCTGTCTCTCTCTCTCTCTCTCTCTCTCTCTGTCTGTCTCTCTTTCCCTCCCTCCCGCTCTCTCTCTCTCTCTCTCTCTCTCTATGTCTGTCACTTCCTATTGCTCCCTCACTCTCTAGCTATCCATGTTTCTATCTGTTGCCACCTCCTTTACCTTCTATTCATTTCAAGCCTTCCTCTCCATAATTGAAGCTCTCAGATGCGCTAGTGGAATGAGGCTGGAAGAGTAGTGATTGTGTTGTGGGCTGGGGAGATGGATCCGAGCGGGATGGCTTGGCAAGCAGAGGGGTGGGGGTGGGGTTAGGGGTGTCTGGGAGATGCGCTAGGACATCTTGTGTCAGCCAGCAATTGCCTGGCTTTCCCCTGGGGGGGGAGGTGTATGATGTGTGTATTTGTTTGTGTGTGTGTATGTGTGTGTGTGTGTGTTGGGAGGGGTTGTGCAGTCCTCGCCCTCCCTACCGAGAGCTACTTTGACTGCATTTTTCATCCAGCGCTGGGTGACACGTTTGGCCAATTTGCAACGTGGGGGAAGGACCAGCCCCGCTGACAGAGATTACAGACTGATTGTCGTCTCTGCTCAGCCGCAACTCAGCGCACCGGGCCGCTCAGCTCTGCTCCGCGCCGCTCCACTGGCTCGCCTCCGAGGCCCTGGGCCTTTAATCTTTAAAAGCCCAGTTTGGGGCCAAGTCACACAGGGAGTACTGAGGTGCTGGTGCTGGTTTGTTTGTGCTTGTGTGTGTGTGTGTGTGTGTCTGTGTCTGTGTGTGTGCGTGTGTGTCTGCCTATGTGTTTTTGTTGTGGGGGAGGAAGAGGGTGAGCAGTTCTCTTATTGGGGAAAGACATTCTGCCTCACAGCGCCACACACACACAGATTATGCAAACGCGCACACACACACACACACACACACTTTCTCCTGCTCTTCTCTCCTCTCCAATCCGGTCCTATCCGCTCCTCAAACAGCATTACCACTAAGAGACGGAGGCCAGAAAGTGCGTCTGTAATGCAAGATTGGCATTTGGAGAGAGTGAGTGGAGAAAGAGAGAGAGAGAGAGAGAGAGAGAGAGAGAGAGAAGAGAGGGACAAAAAGGAGGTAATGTGAAAGAAGGAGAGATGGGGGAATAAAATAAAAGAGAGGAGTGGAGCGGAGCGGCTCAGACGCAGAGGGAGGGAGGGTCAGGAGTAGCGCGGGCAGAGGAAGAGTGAGGAAGGGAGAGATGAGTGAGGCTTTGATGTAGCCTCATGTGGCTGTCATGGGGTGGAAGGGTGGGGAGGGGGGGTTAGGGTTTAAGCTCTCTCTGATGGATGTTTTTGATGTCGTTTCTCAGCTGGGGGATGGGTGTTGAAGTAGGAGAGGAATGGGTGGGGGGGTGACTGCTAGTGGCAACACGACACTCCTGCGGCACACGGAACGTGCTCTGTTCCGTTCTGTTCCGTTGCGTCGCTACACTGCTGTGTGGCAGCGCTAGCCCCGAGTCCCCAAAACTCAGTCCTCTTAAAGATGAAGAGG
Source organism: Limnothrissa miodon (assembly GCA_017657215.1). NCBI lineage: Eukaryota > Metazoa > Chordata > Actinopteri > Clupeiformes > Clupeidae > Limnothrissa > Limnothrissa miodon. Next base: position 300,682 of record JAGFZM010000074.1, read on the forward strand.
CAAATTCCATCTGATGCGTGTCCGCTGATCATGGCTTTTGTGGCAGCAGCCAGAACCCAAATGCTGGTGGTCCAAGATCTTCATTTTTATTCACACTGTGTTAGAATTCAATCATGTGTGGGGTGCAGGGCATAGAATGTGTGTCTGATACAGCAATACTCATATGTGTGTGTGTGTGTGTGTGTGTATGCACGTGTTGGGGATCTCTTTCTGTTTCTCTTGAGTCTGTGAATGTGTGCATGTAATATCTATAGTTTTTGCTATGCATATTTCTTCTTTTTTGTGTGTGTGTGTGTGAGTGTGTGTTACTACAGGTTATGTTTTTACCTGTGTATTCTTCTACACATTTATGGCGCAAACTGCTTTGCGTGTGTGTGTTTGTGTGTGTGTGTGTGTGTGTGTGTGAGTGTGGATGTTTATGTGTATGAGAAAGCGCTTTTAGACATAACCTGAAACTTGGATAGCTATCGGAAAATTGTAGGCTGCAATGAAAACCATTTTTTTTCTTCCCAGACATAACACCCCCAGTGTCATCTCAGAGTACCTAGTGTTTGCTTGTAGGTGTGAACACAGTTAACCCTATGCAGCTAGCTAGCTATTATGCTAGTCAGTATCAGGAGTGGAGGAAGTTATTTCTGAAAGTTAATTGTAGAGATATCAAAAATATAATATGCCTTGGTCAGCTAGATGAATATCCACTTGTACATCCTGAAGTGCCAGGAGCCCAGGAGTGAAAGATACCAGCCCAGTGAATTTTTTTTTGTTTTTGATGAATCATGCTAGCAATTTCATCCAGAAAAATATCTTGTTTGGGCATAAACCTGTGCAGACAAAATGAAATAAACATCTCCACACTGTGTGTGAGTAAATAAAACATTTTTATCTCTGCAAAAGGCATCAAAAAGCTAATTTAGCAGAGCTTCCTCTGCTGGCTTCCCTGTGCAACTGTTCTTTCTGAAGACTCCAATACCTGTGAATCATGTCATCCATATGATATCCATTTAAAAATAGTTTAAAATAGAAATCATAACCTAACAGGACATAACGAAATGAAACTGAACCAAACTGAAACTGAACTGGTGACCCATTCAGTCACCAGTTTACTATATACAATATGCTGTATCACATTATCCTACTGGCAGCACATAGTGACGTTGAACAACAAGGCTACAGATTGATTGAATAACAATTTCCTTTAATACCTGAAGATTATGTCTAAATTTCCTTTAATACCTGGAGATTATGTCTAAAAGTGGCCACAATGTGTGTGTGTGTGTGTATGTGTGTATATGTTTTGGTTTCTGTGTGTGTTTGTGTGTGTGTGTGTGTGTGTGTGTGTGTGTGTTGTGATTTCTGTGTGTGTGCATGTTTGTATGTGTGTGTGTGTGTGTTAGTATGCGTGTGTCATGTTTCTGTATGTGCGTGTGTGTGTCATGGTTTCTCTGTGTGTGTTCTCTGTGCAGGCTGTGCTGGCCACTCCCCTCCTCAACCCCTGGCCTGGTCCATACCAGGGGCCGCCCCGAGCCAGCATACCCCACCGCAGACACAGTGAGTCACTAACACCCCACAACCCCCCCCCCCCCCCATACCCATCTCTCCTCTGCTAACCCTTTCCACTCGCCCAACGCAGGCCATAACCTCTCCTCCCTCTAACACTTAACCGTGTGTGCACTAAAATGTGTTCTCTGCTGTCTGGTACTCAAATGCTGAACTATAACAAACAAATATTAATCTATTGCCTTTTTATCCTGTTCCTTTTCTTTCATCATTTTTGTAAACAACTGGCTGTTTGTAAAGACCTGACTGTTTGTCATTGCTCCAAGTATCTCGCTCGAAAAGGCGTATCCTAGTCATTAAGAGCCACTACAGACGTGACCGTTCCTCCGTTGGCCTTGCGAACTGTGAGGTGAGAGGGAAAACCAGACCTGGAGGTTGGATCAGAGGTCCCGATCGGAGCAGACCTTGCGATCTGAAGGGCCGAGCAGCAGGTGCTGCCAGCTCATTAACCGATCCGCGCTTAAACACTGTAATTGTGCTACCAAATGTGTGATGTGATCACAGAAAGTCATCGCTTTGTTAGTTTAGCCCAATTATGAGTAAATAGAGGCGAGAGCCAGGCAAGGAAGCAAAGGGGGAGAAGCGGCGTGCAAGATAAAGTGAATGAATAATTTCCTGCTCTGTGGCTTTGAAGTGCCACGGCAGGACACAGATGAGATGCTGTGCCAGATGAAGTGCGATATTGGGTACGCATGTGTGTGTATGAGAGAGAGAGGGAGAGAGAAACAGAGAAAGAGAGAGAGAAGGGGGGGAAGGAGAGAACGTGTGTGTGTTTGTGTGCATGTGCGAACGTGTGTGTGTTTGTGCCGACGCGTTGTCACACACACCCCCAGGGTTGCACAATGACTGCTATTTATTTGGATCTGTTTTGTTTGGGGTTTTTGTGTAAACACCACAGCATGGCCTCACCCCTGCTGTCAATCAAAGTCTCTGCTGCCATTATGGTTGGCAGCTTGAAGCTGAGAAGTTTTAGTCTTCAGAGAGAATGAAAGAAAGAAAGAAATAAAGGAAAGAAGGAAGAGAGAAAAAAGAAAGACAAAAACTGACAGTGTATTTTGAGAGAGAAGGGAAGGGAACAACTGTGTGAAGGGAAAAAGTGTGAAGGGAACAACTGTGTAAAAACAAGCAGGTAGCAGAGAGGTTGTGTTTTAATGTGCGAGACGTGCTTTCTCCGGTGCTGGTTGTGGCCTGGCTTACTTCCATACCTCGCATCAGGAGCCTCGTGCGTTTCAAGCGGCTCAGAGGTACTCGGTCCATCCTCTCGCACTACATCGGCTCTCGCCTCTCCCTCACCCAGACCATATTAAAGCCTCGTCCAGCCATCAAAATCCCATTACATTATCACCCGCAGGCACAAAGAGCACCGAGCACGGCCCGCATTCACACTCTCTTCGCATTTCAAACATTACACTTTACACACACACACACACACACACACACACACACACACACACACAGTCTAGAAAAAAAGACTGTGTGTGTGTGTGTGTGCGTGTGTGTGTGGTCTTAAGGCTCCAGCACTACAATGGTGTCTGTATATGAGGACACCTGTGAACTGTGTGCTGCAGTGCAGATCTGCAGGCCTTTCATTACCTGGTGCCCAGATGTCTGTGGCGGCACAGGTGACCTACCCATGTGTCATCCTGAAGCACGGGGTTAATGGGGTAGACAGATACCCAGGCTATGGGTCAGAGGGGGGGTGTGCTAAGTAGATGAATGGGAACACACACACACACACACACACACACAATAGAAGGCTTTGGTGTGTGTGTGTGTGTGTGTGTGTGTGTGTGAGGACAATTCTGTGGCTTTATCTTGCTAATCCTTATTGGAGGAAGTATGCTTTGTTTTCTGGATCCGTTAAAGTAATGATGTGTGTGTGTGTGAGAGAGAGAGAGAGAGAGAGAGAGAGAGAGAGAGAGAGAGAGAGAGAGGAATACAGGAAAGAGGAGGTTTTGTGTCAAACAGATGGCGAATGTGTGCAGTTTCCTTGTCAGTGTATTTTCTTGTTTTGTATCAACATACTGCAGTGTGTGAGTGGGTGGAAATTATCTTCCACCTTCCACTTTAAAGTTTACTAATGCAGAGCACCAGCAGTGCTATTTGTCTAGATCTGTACATGGACTGTATTTGTATGTATATATGTGCATAAAATGTGTGTGCGCGGCTTACAGATTTGTGAACTTTATGAGAAAAGGGCCAAACAATTTTGCTCAAGATATTGCTCAGTATCTAGCATAATAGGAAGTCTCTTCATTTGGAGGCGTAGGTGCCACCTTTACCTAGGTGCCACATTTACCTAGAACACACAATGTACAGACCCATCTAATGCTATGTAAGACTCCTTTAAGCTACATTTGGATAGGAATGCTGTGAACGTTGTGTCAATCCAAATAAAGAAATAAAATGTGTGTGTGTGTTTTAGTAAAACATTTGTGGTTTTACTTCTCTGATGACTAATGCAGCGCTGCAGCAGTGCTTTCTGTCTAGTTCTATATATGTTTGTGGATGTATGTGTGTTTGTATGTGTGTGTGCGTGAGTGTGTGTGTGGTGTGTGTGTGTGTGTGTTTGTGTGTGTCCACTTCGTATTCCCTCTTCCTACTCATGCTCTCATATTGTCTGGTCCCTGTCAGTGTCCCAGTCTCTGTCCCCAATCTGAGTCAAGCAGTCTTGGCACAGGTGCAAACAGGCAGGTTTGCCACAGCAATCAGTAATCAGCGCCAGGCCATTCTGCCCTCCCTCATCTCCTCTCTCAATCCTTCTATCCATCTCTTTTTTTTTGGTGGTGTTGTTCCCTCTGTGTTGCTCTCCTCACACATCCCCTACTCAGTGATCTCAGGCCTCTAATTCTCTCTCTCTCTCTATCTCTCGCTCTCTCTCTCTTTTGCTTCTCCCCTAATGCGCCTGGTCAGGGGTGGAGCACCTAGTACATTACTTCCATGACAGAGTGTGGTACAGTAACTCTGATGACAATCTTTAACCCACCCACCCCCCTCCCCAGCATGGAAATGTGCTTTGGTGTGGAATGATGATTGAGAATGGGTGTTGCAGTAGTGGTGGTGGTGTTGTTGGTGGAGATGATCAGAATAGATGCAATGGAGAATATTGAGAAGATTATTGCATGGACTCCTTCAGGGCCCTATTGCACGCTGTAGGTTTGCTCATGCCAACTGCATTAAAACTGAATGTAATTTCAGTCTGGACTCCATGATTACATGTTTGTTCAATGCATGAAATGAATGCATGAAATGTCACTGTGTACAAATGCACACATGTGTTTGATATGTTGCACATGATTTGTGAATAACAGAATATGGGTTAGGTGTGAAATACTTGTCAGTTCCTTGGTTGACACATGAAAAAGTAAACCATATCTGTGCTCATTATCAAAAACATGAGATTTAAACACATTTTTCCTTTTCTTTTCTTCTCTCTTTCTTTTTTCTTTTCTTTTTTTTCTTTCATTCTTCTTGTGGACAGTTAATTTCATTTGCAGCTGTGTGACTGCCACTTACCCAGTCTGGGATCACCATTGTGTGAATGAGGGCGGATAGTTTAGAAGCTACTCCATGCCGAGTCACAGACAAATGACTGTAATGATTATCCTTGTTTCTGTAGCTTCATTATCCCGGCCCTGGGAACTAAACACCCACAGAAATTGAAAATAGCCAAGACACATCTAGCTAATGGCCAGTATAATGGCAATCACCTTTGGCTGTTTTTAAAAAAAGTAGTAAGATGGGACCGTTAGATACGGACAGTAGTTCATTTGGGCAGTTAACTTTTCTCCTCTGTCAAAGGGGTCTCTGGCAGGCTTTTTTAGGTAAAGTAATGTAATAGGCTTTATGTAATAGGCTTATTTCAAACGCAATTTTGTAACCCCCCCCCAAAAAAATGTGTGCATATTATCTGACATTAGTCAGTTTCCATGGATGCCACACTGATTTCTATTCCTGCCCTTCCTGCTTTGATATATTAGCTCAGATGAGTTCGCTGTGCCCTTTTTAGCTGAAGTAAACAGAAAATTCAAGGACCTTATATTTTTTAAAATATGCACAGCGGGGTGGTGTCACATTATTCCCATGCTCGTGAAACATTGTTGTTTTCAAGGCCACACTACCCATCACAAACATTTACAGGTGAAGTGGATGATACATCCTCAAATACTAGTCCTGGCACGCAAGAGGGCTGAGTCATTCCCAACTGTGTGTGTTTTTTGGTAATATCCATTAATTTGGCGGAAAGAGAGACCCAGACAATCTCTCTGAGTTGGAGCAGGGGTGTAAGTATTTGATGTTTGAGATACTTGACAGTTTGTCAACTGTAGTTTGGAAAATGCCCCGACCCGTATTTTTCTCACACCTACACACTGCGAATTTAGAAGGACAAGAAAAGCATCCAAAGTCAACCCCCCACACAAAAACACACATATACACACGCATATACTCCCCCTCGCCAAAAATCCCTTCTTGAGTCAGAGGCACAGTAAAGGCGTCCCTTAGATGCCCTTGTGTTGGAGGCAGGATGGGGGGCAGACGACCCTGATGGTTAAGCTTGTGACAAGACTGAGGTGTCTGGTCCTATGAGAGGCCCTGGGTCACAAGGTGTCCGGGAGGACTGTGAATAATGGATAGTGTCCCTTCAGATCCCCTCTTCTCTCTTCTTCTCCTCTCCTGTCCTCTTCTATCCTCTCCTACTCCTCTCCTCTCTTCTCTCCTTTCCTCTCCTCTTCTCTCCTCTCCTCTCTCCTCTCCTCATTCATCTCCTCTCTCCTCTCCTCTCCTCTTCTCTCCTCTTCTCTCCTGTACCTAGAAGCTCTTCTCTCCCCTGCCCTTCATGGCTGCGCAGAGCCCAGGGAGCACGTCCACTGGGGGCCAGAGGGCACGCACACACACACACACACACACAGTCCACTAAGTACACACACTTCCCACTCTGTCTGTGTTTCTCACTCATACACACACATGTGCACATGCACACACACACACACACACACACACACACTCACACACAGACATGTACATCCAGTCCCCAGAGCCTCAGCCCATTCCACATGCAGGCTGGTTACCGTCCCATCATCCTTCTCCCCTCCAGCCAATCCTCAGAGGACGCGTGACTTTTCCTCATTTCCCCCCTCTGCACTGTTTTGTATTGTCAGATAAGGATGGCAAAATTCAACTGACACACAGCAGTACACTGACAGAGGCAGAGCCATAAGAAAACATAAACAGAATGAGTGTGGCTCGGAGGATTTTTCACTCCCTGGTGAAGGTCCCAGGGCTGCAGTACCTGCAGGGATCCTTAGGGGGTGCTGTGGTTCAGTGATTTAGTAATGTGGCCAATTTCCATCTCTTTCCCCTTGCCAGTAGATTCTGCTCTGAATAGCTTCTTCTTCTTCTACAAAGCATGTAACAGTTTTTATTGTTGTTATTATTTACACTGGTAGCATTGTTTTTCATGGGGTGAAAGTGTCATTATATCGGCAAGAGACTCTCCCAAGCACTAACCTAAAGGCAACAAGCTCCCTAACAGTTGTAACTGATACTGTGCAAGATCAAACCTCAATTATTTGAGAATTGGCTTTCAGTGCCCTATTTTTTGTATAATAAATCAATTATTAATAGTTTGGTCTGCAGCTGGCCTTATGTCAGCCTTAAAAAAACACAATGTTTCAGGCTTTCTCCAAACCCAATGCAGTGTCTGTAGCATGTTATCTTCCAGTTCCTCTTTAGACTGCAGACATTGAGGAAAGAAATAGTTCCTTTCCTGACCTTTTAAGCATGACGAATCATTTGTCAAGGGCACAGGGATGGGGAAGTTTTCTAGTCAGGTGTTGGGTTCTGCAGGGAGACACTTTGCCCCCTGCAAAGCACAACATCTCACCAGTCTTTTTGCTGTTGCATGCAAGACATTTTCTATATGTAAATAAATAATGTAAGTATTTATTCTACATATAGTACATGATGTGTGGTCGGTGCATGCCAGTCACCGTATTGTTTGATTATGATGAATGTTTTTTTGGTTGTTGTTGGAATAGCAAATCTTTTGGCTAGTGCATGCTAATGAACACAATAGGGAATTCCATTCTTATGCTGTTCTTCTCTTTCCTGACAGCCTCCAATTCATCGACCCTCCAGCACATCCCCCAGCAAGCCCCACACCAAGGGAAGCCTAGCAAGAACAGTCCGCACAGAGGGCCACAGTGATCACAAGGCTGCTGAGTTATTCTCCCATGGCATGACCGTCTCCAACCCAGGTGCAGATGGTGCCCCCACCGCTGCCCTTCGACCTCTACCTGACCCTGAAGAGCTCAGTGTGCTGCTCAGCACGCAGCTCAAGATCCAAGACAGCGAGGCTCCGCAGGTCCTCAGACCCCGCAGCCTGTGCCCCCCACCCAGCTTGGGGAGACATCCAGTGGAAGGGCTGCTTCAGGGATCCAGGTCCCTGAACCAGCTTCCTGTCCTCAGCCCCCGCATCCTCCAGCCTCCCCACATCCACAAAAGAGTGTCCATCCCGGTTCTAATGCATGCCGACTGCAGGGGGCCCTCTGACTGCTTGACCAAGCCCAGTCTGAAGTCTGGGCCTGAGGCAAGCTCAAGGCAGCTTAAGCAGCTCCCACCTCCCTCCAGGGGTCTCCCCTGCTTCAATTCAGGGCCCCAGGCTGTGGGTCCAAGCCTGGCTGCAATGCTGCTGAACCAGCCCACGCCCCTGGCTCTGAGGAGAGACCCTACTCCCATTCAGAGGGAGAAGGACAAGGACCCCGGGGTGATTCCCAGGCCCCGCAACCTGGTCCCCATCAACCTCACAACAAGGTTCGTCAAGATGAGCAAGGCTGCTAATCAGGATGCCGAGTTTGGGCTCCACAAGTCTTTCGAAGTAATACCCCAAGCCAAAGATCCACTATGGACCAAGCTCACTTGAGCAGTATAAACACACACACTTACAAACACACCTGTGCAGGTTGCTCTGAACAATTCCACCACCCTCAGCTCTGACTCTTGACTTGGCCTTAGAAGACACAAATAAAAAACAAGTACATGTATAGAATATGTAGCATGTCCAGGTTCTAAACACATATGTGTGGACATCCACAGAGAGGGGGGTGTACTGCCATACTGTGTGGAGTTTGGAAGCATAGAAGTTCAGGCTTTTCCCCTTTGCCCAACAGTAGTTCCTCTTGGTTTCTATGCATAGATTCTCAATCGAAGTGGATTTTTCACGCAGTCAGAGATGCTTTGATATTTTGAAGTAAGTAATCTTTCTCAGGAAATGGCATACATAAAATCATCTCACGCCGCAGGACCTTTTTGTAAACACAACAAATCTTTTGGTTGGGTTGATCCTCCTGGCAGTGGCCTTTTTTCATCTTTCAGAATGGGGGAGAGCATCTGCCAGACTCTTTGATTTCAGTCCATTTGTAGTCTTTTGGCTCACAGCAAAGTGTGCCCCTTTACCAAGGCTGTATTTGCCAGTGCGAATAAAAAGTTTGCTTAGCTGATATGAGTGTGTAAGTGGGAGGTTGAAGAGCGAGGAGTTGTAGGCCTGTAACGTATTCAGTTAGAAAGTTTGTGCTTTCATACTACAAACACGAGTATCCTGTATGTATGTATAACACGTGTATGTTACACTCGTGTTATACAGCACATGTCGGTGGAGGGGTAGGAAGGTGACATGTGACGTGCGCAGAATTGATGCACTTTATCAGGAACATCTTTGAGTGGTCATGTTAAAGCAAGTGATGTATAGGGCTGCCCTGAGACGCAATCTTTCTGCCTTTTCTCATGAAAGGTCCCCTGATACCACCCCCCTGTGCTTTACCTTTCGTCACGCGGTATTGACATCACTACACATGACAAACCTTAGGGCACCTTTTTTTCTGTGTATGCTTCTTCGGAGACTTCCCCAACACAATCAACAGTGGCGCCCATCACCCTATGGGTAGAGAGAGCTTTTGGGGAACACATGCATGTGTGTGTGGGTGGGTGGTTGGATGGGTGGGTGTGTCTGCTTGCACAGTCATGACGCATAGTGTTGCCACTGCAGTCCTGAAGGCTGCTTTACATTCTGAGGCATGATCAGTGTCCCTCATTTTTGCGTCTGTCTCCGTGGTGATTTGGATGATGGATGGCCATGGTGTGGGCGGGTAGGAGACAGAGGGAGCCTCTCCCACTCAGGCTCTGACGGCAACCACACCATCCCACCCACCCCCCCTCCACTTTTGGAGGCATGATTGGAAATGAGCCCCTATGAGTGGTCCCTTTGTTTTATAATGATGAGCTCATTGTTCCCGGAGTGGTTGGCTATCTGGGCTATATGGGTACGCGTTGCCATTTATCAAAATGAATTGATGCTGGGGTCCAAGTGACCCATGTGCCTTAGATGTTGTATGTTGGCAGAGAGTTTTGTTTGGACTAAAATTAGTGGCGTAAAGGATTGCTGTAAATAGCAATGTAAATTCTGTACCATTAGAAGATGATGGACTGCTCAACTGTTTTGGCCCATTTAGTCTGTCAAAAATGTAGTATAATATAATGTATTGAGTTCTTTATTTGAAATATAAATAAAAGCAGTGAACTTGTAATGTACAGGTCAGATGCAATTAAAAGTGAAAAAAGTCACAAAAAATGTATAGATATATATTTTCTTCTCTATTAACCTTGTGGTTTTCAGGAGAAAAGAAGTCATTAATGCATGCTCAAGGATCGCCATTAGGAGGACACGATGAAAAACCTACTTAAAGCCTTTATCGTCCACTTCATCTGTTCCACAGCCATTGTTCTTTCAGTCCCAGTTAAAATGAAGCAGTGAACTGTCTGAGATACAGTGAGAATGATACCCTATTTATGTCTCTGCCGGCCGTATTTCAAAGGAAATAAAGTTACAGAGGGATGATGAGAACAAACGCTTTTCTGTTAGTTTGCTCAAAGTTTGGCAGACAATTATATTGTACCTTTGTAGCCTCTAGATAACTGCATCGGGATTCGAGTGTTATGGAGAAGTCTTTCTTTCTCACTGTGCAGTAATGAAACCAGTTAATCCTGGCATCATTTGAGAAGCCTACAAAAATAGTTGTTTTTGGTGCACTGTCACTTAAGAGTTGAGTTGCCACTCCACTTGTTTTTATTTTCAGACGCGCACAGTGGAAGCGTGCGTGTTAGAGTGTGCGGGGTGGTCAGGTGTTTCAGGCCTTTACAGCCTAAGGCTTACACATTCACAGTCCTTCCACCAAACAAGCACATGCTCACACTCACACACACACACACACACACACACTTTTAGCCCTCTGTATTTGATACATGAGACAACAGAAGAAACTGCTTCTGAAATCAAATGGCAAAAATTGCAGTGCAATCATGGTGATCAACCCATCCAAAAGAGAATTTAGAGAATTTACCCAAGGTTGAGTGTCGACTTATAGACGACTGAAATGTTTGCCCTACATCTTTACCGTAGCCATTGGGAACTCTGCAAATTGCTTTCAACAGCATTGTGGAGCACTTTCGAATCTAACAGTTTCATTTGCCCCCACACATTGGCATAGCACCGCAGGCAGTGAATATAGCATGGGATCCGCTGCTCTGACAAAATAGACTTGAATCGTAATCAACACGCACGGCAGAAGAGTTTGGCCCTGATTGGAATTAAATATTGGAAGCGCAGCGCTCTGCACTATGTCGAAACCAGTGTGCATAGGCCGTTAGTCTGATTATTTGTCAGAAAGATCGGAAGCAGAAATGGAATGAATGCCATTTGTCAATTGTCCCGCCTATATAAAATCCCACACAAGCTTGATGTTAGTTTTCTCAGGTAGCCGCAGCTATAACCAACAGAGAATCAATCTGTATGAGTGTATGTGCTTCCACCCCTGCCCCCCCACCCCCCACCCCTCTCTCCCTGCTTCTCTTCTGTCATTCTGTGACAGGCTGCCTCTTCTTTTCTCCCCCCTTATGTGTCTGCAAGCCCCTGTACATTGGTGTGCATTAATTTGCTACAGGCCTCTCCATGCGCCACCCCTTTTCCTGTTGTGTCAGTTGGCACCTAACAGAAAATCAATAGCAGCCAGTGTTGAGACTCTATACACCATCTGTGTCTCCAGTGCTGGATGCCGCTGATTGTGAGTGAGATAGCAGTGTGAGTGTATGTGTAGATGTGTAATAAGAATTCTGGCCAGGAGAGAGAGAGGGAGAAGAAGAGAGAGGAGAAAGGGAGAGAGAGAGAGAGACATAGATCTTAATCTTTTTAGTCTGATCTAGAGTAAGACACAGAGACACGCGAGTGTTCCTAGGTATGCCAGCACTTATTCCTGCATGCAGTAGAAACTTCTGGCTGATGGGGCATAACTTGACACTTGGATGAGCATCTACAATCATTCTGGAGGAAGTCTCGCCTCAGCATCGATTACCTTTGTGGCTGCAGTCATTCCAAAGACAAAGCTGCGTGAATGGCACTACCCCAGATACTAATGTGTGACCACACAGGATGCTTATGCACCTGCGTCATCCTGTGCCGACACAGTGATCGCGTTCCATCTCCAAACTGCAACCGTGCCAGTCGGCTCATGCCTCTGAGAGCATGAATGTCACAATGGGACTCCAATACACTCATTCACACACTCTCATAAACCACTGCAAGTGTGCTCCACAAGGACTCGCCAACTCACCTCAGCAGTATGTGTTAGAAAAGAAAAAAATAGCATCAACAAGATGAAGGAAGTATCCTGAAGTTGCATTGGCTCACTGGTGTGTGGAGGATGGATACTGGTTTGCGTGGGGCTATTGATAAAGCACCTTGGCTCTGTCAAATGTAGTGTTCTGCTGTATCAACTAAGCTAAGCTTAATTGCCCATTGTATATGTGTGCAATAATAAAAGAAATGAGGCGTACTGTGTTCTGTCCACAGCACTGTACTAACAACTCTGCTAACCTGTACATTAGTACATGTGATTCTATATTCATTGTATGCTAATCGATTAGCGACCACAAGCACTTTAAATGACATGCCACAACATTGAAAACTGGAGAGACTGAAGCCTGCCTGGTGTTTCATGGTGTTCTTTTATGTGCATTGTTGGCTGAATTCACATTTTCGTTTTCTTACCTGACAATTAATTTATTGCATTTTTTATGTAGGATTTTTTTGTTTTGTTTTGTTCTGGCTGATGTTTTCTTTAGAGTTTTTTGTAAGGCTGCAATAAACGCTGTTACAAACTTGCTTTCTTTTTGTGGTGTTGGTTTATTCATAGTTTATTCGCTATATAGAGGCCCTCGTAGCGATCAGCTGGGTGCCACTTGTTTATCTCTCTCTTGTTTCAGACTGTAAAACCCCACGCTGGATTTACCACAACTTCATAAAAATAGCAGTTGCTATTGGCTGCAGTAAAAACTTCACAATCAGATACATAAAAGATGGTGCAGTGATCAAATAAAACAAAAAATAGATATGAAGTTCCCTTTTCATAACACATAATTCATACAAAATGCTAAAAAAAAAAGTAAAGCTAAAATGCAACTTTAGATAGAACTGACTCACATATATTTATGATTTTATGGGAGTAGCACAGGATAAGAATAGTTATTTGTCTCCCTCGCATCTCTCTGACATGATGTGTGTTAGAGAGAAAGCCTCAAGGTTGATCACATCCACTTGCGATCAGTCTGGATAAGCCACGCCTGGTTCAACAAGCTTGGTGCCTCTGCAGGCAGAATGTGAATGCGTTTGAAAGTTTGCTCAGAAAGTTTTGCCCTCCCCCCCTCCAAAAAAAAAAGTTGTGACTTTGAGTGACTGTTCCCTAACAGCTACTAACAGTTCCTTTCTGGTCTGTGTTGTATCCAGCTGGCCCTGTGGAGAGGAGGACATGAAGTTTTAATTGAAACTCAGCAGAACCTTAGAAGGAGTGCGTCCAGGTGACTTCTCTGCAGGTGTGCTGATGATACTGTACATATTAGACTTTGAAGTTTGACAGTTCTGTAAGGGGTGGAGGTAAGGTGTGTGTGGAGAATGTCAGAGTTGAGGTTTAACCTCCCAGAAAGACTTCCAAGGTTGTAATCTTGGCTTAGATGCAGGTGGGAGACCTTAAGATTTTCCTTTCATCCACTTGTCTAACTTTTCTTTAAAATGAAGACCATTTGACCCATGTCCACCTCCATTCACCAATCACAACCCATCTGCGATAGCCCGAACCGTACATGATTGCCATTTCTTGGCACTGTACATCTGTTATTAAATCTAAAGTTTACTTCAGCAGGGGTTAGAAAGGAAAAGAGGGGAGTGTGTTATGTCCTTATTCTTACCCCACTGTTCTCCATTGTATTGCAAAGGGGAAAATGACAAATGGTTGACAAAACCTGAAAAGAAAAGAAAAACTTTTAAATAGTTCTAATTATAAAGCAAAACAGGAAATTGTTATATGTGTCTCAGAGTCTTGGAGTATTACACCCCTGTGTAACCAATAATGCAAACTCATGGGGTTTGCTACTTTCAGGAAAGCAACAAATTAAATGTAATTAGATGCTGAATTTGTTGCCAAAAGCAACCCAGTTAAAAGATGGATTTTGTGCAGTTGCCCGTAACATTGTGGAGCAATGTTTCTAACTTATAGTGCCACATGGAAGAGTTCTGTACACATTTACAGGGATGAAATGTCGTTCAAAGTACAGTTCATAGTCCATAACCATACTGCAGACTCATATTATTAAAAGCCCTCTCTTAACCAAAACAGTTTGTTGATTAAATTAATGTTTCTATTGTACGTACTGTATGAGTTTGATATAGGCTGATGTCAAACACAGATAGTGACAGAAGTAAAATTTGATTGTCTGAATACTGTCTTATTATTTTTATTATCAGTTGTCATTAGCTTATTGCCTGGGTTCAGTCTATCATAATTAAAATCAATAGAATTAAATTAAAATTGAATTCACCTGCCTTACATTGCCAAAGAGAAGACACTGTTTAGTCCAAGTGAGCATTTGTAGATTTGTAGAAGCATTTGTTAAGTAAATAACAGTGACATCTGGGATTGGGAAATAAAGAACTTCTCACTAAAACAAACAAGTCTGTTTGATTGGCAAAACAAACTACGAAGTTGTTGACACTTTTTTATGTTCAAGATATTGAACAAATCCTGATAATACTGCCAGAAACACTCAGGAGATCGAAATGTGAAATAAAGATTATAATTGTAAGTCTTTGGCACAGGCCCCTGTCTGAGAGTCAGCAGGCGGGGGAGATCTTGGTTCCTGTCGGAGAGGAGAGGCAGAGGCGTGAGCCCCCCATAAGGACTGAGATGTGGACCAACAGGTGGTGGTGGGTTGGAGGAGGAGACGTCCAATTCGGCGTGCTGTCGCAGCGGGAGGACATGGAGGAAGGGGAACGATTTAAAAGATGCCCATTGGTTAGTCATTAGCTGGCCTTGGAACAGCTACGTGATAGGCCGCACTACTCCTGAATTACATTAGATCAGATAAAATAATGATGGCAGCGAAACGCCCACTTGTAGGCCTGAGATGCAGAAACCGAGTCTCTGTGGTAGAACTTTTCTAAAGCTGTAAGAGCAAAACATGGGATTTTCACATCCAGATCATTGTCATTCAAATGACATCTTTTAGAACAACTGGACCCTGCATATAGAACAACAAGCCTCATGTAGACATGGCTCATCTGAAACACCATTTTTTATGTCAGAAAAATGGATGCAGGGAAGCTGCCAAGTGGTTTGTCAAAACAAGGTAAATTAAATCACTGAACACCTTGTGCAAATGCTTACTTTGCTGTTGCCTCTCGGATTTGCAAACATCCCGCAGAGAAGGAGGGACGTATTCACGGCTATTTGAAAGACCCTGTGGATTTTTCATTTGCAAACTTAAGCCTCTATGTGTAGGATTTATCTTCTATTTATCTTCGTCTTTTATCAAAAATATATTTTTTATTTTAAAAATATAATGTAAAACGATGGTAATTACCTCCATGAATAAATTGTAGTGTTCCGGTAAACTTGGTAATTTCCATTTATATATAGATATGGCTGGGGACCAAAGAAGAATATCCATTTTGCGCCGCCATTTTCAAAAATACGGGTTCTTGTAGGGGAGAGCAGTATCGTATATTCAGCTCCGCCTTTCGCGTTTCCGCTCAGAGACTGAGTAGCAGAAACTGAGATGCGAGCGAGCGAGCGTTCGGCCTCCGTAGCAAGAAATTAGGATTGTGGGAAGTGGAGGGCTAATACATTTTATTCTAACATATGCAGTATACCACTTCGCCGATAGATGGGGAATTCTGATACGATCCTACACATAGAGGCTTTAAGTTGCTTGTTTGCCTGGGCAGGGCTGTCGCATCTGAGGTACAGTGGGAAAACAACAAATATTTAGGTTAGAATATGTAAAAAGGATTTTTTTTTGTCCAGGAACTGCACTGTGTTGTCATTTTTAATTAGGCTAATATGCTAGTTGACTGTCTATCAGTTAGTCGAGACAGATTGGACAAGGCCTGACTTCTTAAGCATATCTTTGAAGGATTGAAGAGGGTTTGAGGAAATCTTGAAACTGTCATCTTGTAATAATAGTTTAGTTATCAGTTTTAATTATGTGCACTGTCCACAGACAGCCAAAGCCTTTATTTTTAGCTATCATGTAGCATGTGAAGAAATAAAAACAATTAGAAAGCCTACATTAAAAATCACACTCCCTCTTACCCTGGGGAATTCTTAGGGGGGTTGAGCTGATTCTTGGGTAGGAACTGAGGGAAATAAATGTACCTGTGTCTTTGTCCACTTCAGAGGACTCAGTTTTTGAAGTGAAACCTTCCTCCTGGCCATTTGTTTCATTATTTACATGCCCACGGGCAAGGTGAAAATGACTCATAACCCTTGAACACAGCACACCCTAAAAAAAGCTTTGAAAATGTCTTTTTTTTTTTCAAAGAGCACTTTTGATTTTATGCATTTTGATTTTTTCCTTTGCATTTTGAAAAGGAGTGTGATAAAGAGCCCAATCTCTTCATATTTTCATTTAAAGGAGAAATCCGGTGTGATTTGGACCTGGACTGTACTGGAAGATGTTACCGAGTACAAACATATATCAAATTCCCACCTCCGTTCACTCCCCCGCATTCCGCAGTAAACCGTTTTTAGCCGAAGCTTTCATTAGCCTTACACTGCTAGCTATAGGGGCATGACAGTGCCTCCAAGCACTTCTACAAAGTTTATTTCAAAGCTGTTTCCCTGTCGTATTTGTTCGTCGGAACTCAGCAGTAGACTTATCTTGGCTTAATTTCAAGATGGCGGCGAACGTAATATTCCATGAAGGTACAGTCTGTATAAACTGTCTTTTTGATAAAGTACCGGTGTACTTTCAAAGTTATCATTGTCTCGTTTTAAATGTCAGGGCCCTCAGAAGTCTACCAATGAAGAGTGGAGTTACTTTGAACCTTTTTAATGGTGTAAAAATAGCGATTTAGCTGCATAGGCACTGTCATGCCCCTATAGCTATCAGTGTAAGGCTAATGAAAGCTTCAGCTAAAAGCGGTTTACTGCGGAATGCGGGGGGTGAACGGAGGTGGGAATTTGATATATGTTTGTACTCGGTAACATCTTCCAGTACAGTCCAGGTCCAAATCACACCGGATTTCTCCTTTAACAAAACCTCTTCTGAATGGTCAATTTGTGGTTAAAAAAGGAGTATAAGAGTATGTCAACTGTAGGCCTACTAAAAAAATGAATTAAATTGACTACAAAAATGGCAAAGATTTGCAATATGATACATGCTTTTGCATGGTTTTACAACAGATATCTGTTATTGTTAACTGTATATGATTGTTAATATCACTTTATTCATACACTTTGTGTTCTAGCATTTTATAATACTTATATACTTTTACCCTGAATTGACAAAATGGCGCCATCATCGTGAGAGACAGATGTTGCTGTTCACAGAGTTCTTCCTGTTTTGTGAAATGTACCTTAATTGAAGACTTGCATCATTAAAAAAATGACTGAGAATTTTAATCTGTTTGATAAGAGTGGCCTAGCACCTATAAGACCTCAGTCCTCGAGCAGAGCCTTCAGCAGAGTTTGATAGAGAGTCCCCACCCCAGGGATGTAGAGTAACTAGTGAAATACAGAAATAACCGAGGGGATGTTTAGCTTACGGATGAGCAGGCAGGTTTTAATCTCCTAAAAGGCGCTAGACATGGTTGACTTGATGGCTGTCAATCATCTCTACAGGCTTCTCCTGAACCTCTGCGAGAGAGCAAGTTATTAAGCTACTGGGTTCCTCTTCCCCATCTCTTGGTGCCTATATGGTCCTCCAGAGCCCAGAGAGTGATCATAATACTAATGTGCAATGGGACTCTTCCAGGCTTCAGACCATTTGGGGATGGGACACACATGGGCATCTACCCCTTGTTGCAGTCGGACTCGTCTGTCTTGAGTTTTTATGTCTTACATTTATTTTTTAATTCATGTAAGTATGGTTTATTTTCAGCTGTGCCATTCTGCCAAGCAGTGATGTATGTGCTGATACAATTTGAGTGGTTCACAGCAGTTTCAAGTCAAACAAAAGTATCGCTGGGATGGCAATGGCTGAGTATAATGTATACTAGCCAAATATTTTGGAGCTTTCCACAAAAGAAAGGGACAAAGACCTTACTGTTCAGTAGTCAACTAGTGAGTTTATTGCTGTCAGGCAAACATTAGTGTAGATAAATATGCATATGTACAGTAGGCATAACGAAACTTTGCTGGCTGTCTAGCTAACTCCGTAGGACATTTTTTATTGGGTCCAGTGACAAAGCTTCATTGTTCCTCAGCATATTGCCAGCTAACCAGCCATCTCAAATGAGCACATGCAGCTGTGATTCAGGTGATTCTAATTATGTCTAATGATAAAAAGATTGAGAAAAAAAGACGCCACACTTTTATATAAACACACCTAAAATCAGTCTAAAATCAGGCTTTAGTTGTCATGTAACCCCAGGTGACCCCAGCAAGAGGTGTAATAAAAGGTGCAGTGTGACGGTGTGAACCCCACCGCACTATTATTTATTTATATTTCTGTCTAAATATGATTTGTTTTGTGTTTTTGTTTATTTTTCAGACTAACTTAGGTGCACATAAGTTCAGTTCTGTTTTGTTATTTATTTTTCATTTAAATGTAGGCCTTAGTTTATTTTCACACTGCGCAGGTTTCCCCGTGGAGGGATGAGTTAATTGGCACATGGATGCCTAATTGATTGGCTATTAGTGGCCTGATGATGGGCAAAACCCTGTGATTGGTTGCCTTGTTGACCACATGGTCTATTTAAACCCTTTTGTTGGAAGGAGACTCTTTGTTTGTAGCACCTGAGTGCTGTTACCCAAGCTGGTGTGAGCTGTGGGGTTTTTGTGAACTGTGTAGTTTATTTAAGTTGTGTTTGTCAACTCACAGTTTTTCTCATTTGTTTTAATTTACTTTATGTGCGTTTTGTCCTTTTAAGTTTTCTTACATTTTCGTATATACTTTTTTCACTTGGTTTCGGGGTTTTGTTTGGTTAATTAAATTCATATGTTGTCATATTTTTCATATGTATATATTCATATTTTGTCACTGTCTTGGCTTTACTCTCCCAACCACAAGGCTACCCTACAACATGCAGTCAGAAGTTCTGGGTGATATCGCCTTTGGATAAGTCAGGGGAGAAAAGGTTGGTATACTCTGTCAGTGCTATATGCAGGTTTATTGACTATAAGCATGTCATCATCAGCAGTCAATGCAACAGTGCTGCCTCCTCCACTGTCTAAACCAGCTGATTCAACTTTGACACAACTTTACAGACTACAATGAAAAAGCAGTTAATTTAATTCAACAACCTCTTTGTGTCCAGTCTGTACCATTCTGCCTTTCTAGGATATGAAGGCATGTAGGCCCATACTAAACATCATGGTCTTTGGAGCACCTACCACATTGGGAAACTTAACTATATTTTAAGAACAAATCCGAGAACTAAGTTGGGTCACACAAGCATATGACTAATTATAAGCTTGAATTTTAAAAGTGGTTTAGTTTGCATCACTTAAGTTTTGACACAATTTCAGGAATCCTTTACCAACCCTTAGGAGATTCAAAACACATTTTTAAGCGTCACCAAGATTTCACTCCCATTATAGCTCAATGGCCATTCAGACTTCCTTTCTGTGACCGAGAATAGACAAAGTAAAGACGTAGTTGCTTTTACCAGACAGTTGATGTTCCAAACGATCTTTGCTATTACATCACTTAAGATCCCACTTGATGGATTGGAGTGCTGTAAATGTGCCATGTTTACAAATGCCATCTCTATGGATGCCTCTATGAATATATGAGATTGGCAGGCAAAGTCTTTCATGCATTTCTGTGTATGATCCATTGGGCTATCATTGCTACCAGTGTGGGCTCTCCATTTTTCATTCTCCATTGATTTGGTTCAAACACTTAATATGGAGTGCATGTGATTAGTCAGAAAGATTTTGATTGGATATGCTAAAACTGATTTGGAAAATCTGAACACGTAATGTCGCTTGCCCCACCCAAGATGGTCAGAGTGTGGACGATGCTATGTTAACCACTTTTGGGTCAATGCACCCACAGCAATGAAGAACCAGGACAAAAAATGTTACCAGTCATGCAGCTAACAACTCAGCTCATTTGGATTTTAATAAATTCTACTAAATTATAAAACCATCTTTGATGGAAGGGGATCAATCTCTGATTTCAGGATGGACATTCTCTGTTCCAGCTCAGTACATTTCGTAGGACTTCCTGGGTCTTTTGCTTCAATCAAGGTAAATTGCCACTCACATGTTGCCAGTTGTATCATTTGGGTCCACTAAAGTTTTCTCATTTGCTGCTCTTGTTCTGCCTACTGTCTGAATAAACTAAACAAGGCAGAAGTAGAGCCGCACAGCACAGATCAGCTGAACTCAAAACAGCAAGGGTAAAAAATAACTACATAAAAAGACTTGCATTTCATATTGGCCAACATCAAAATCATCCATGGCTGGTAGGTTGCATTATTTAAAGACAGTGTTGCTCATCTCTCATGGATCCCTACATGTGTGAAGAGAATGGCTGACTAACATTGATGTTGAAGCCCAGTCTGAAGGTCATGGCTTGATCTGTGGCAACACATCACAGGCATGATCTTAAACATCAAGTTGGTCAGACATTTGAGCAATTGGGGACTCTATACTGTCTTTGTTCCTTTAGGTCCCTGACCCACGCATCCAAATGCACTTCAGCTTTTAACATTCACCATTTGGTTTCAATACAGGGTCCTCTGTTACGTTTTTTTTTCATTAGATGGTCCTCATCAGGATTAGACAGTGTTAACCACTATCCTGAAAATAGGCTACACAAAATGTAATCTTACCCAAGAAAGAAACAAAGGGTATTACAGTTACTGTTACAGTGTTACTGTATATCCTATGCAATTTTGGTTGATTATTCTAGTGTTCATTTCCCTTTATTGATGCCTTGCATAATTAAAGTCCTTATTGTAGACAGTTAACGCATGGTAGTCCACATTGGCCATATCTCCTTTATAGGATGGAGATAATTATTTTAACTAAATATGAATGAATTAAAAAGCACATGTTTGGCTTGGTAGATAGTCCTGTTCCAGGAAAAACTGAAGTGGAGATAACTTGTGAACAATGTTTGTTTGCACCCATCTGAATGTAGATGAATGTGGTTTAAACCTCTAGTGTTATGGGAGGTGGATTTACTGCACAATATGTGAGTATGAATGAGCAGATGGGTTTTTAATCTCCCAGGCATTAGGAGATGCATGACTTGATGGTTGTCAATCATCCCTACAGGCTCCTTACTGAACTTTGTTACAAAGCAACATATAAAAAGAATGTGTCCCTCCCGTCCCGTCCCTCCCTCCCATCTCTGGGTACCTCTGAGCCTCCAGAAGGGACTGATTATAATGCTAATGTTTATGCTAATACTAATATGGGACTCTCCAGCCTCCAGGCCATCTGCACTTAAGATCTATTGTTTGCTGCAGTGTCCAATTTCTTCATAGTATATACAAAAGGTCTTTTTTTTATTTGCTGATAAAGGTGGCTCCCTTGATCTCTCTACTTGCTCACAAGGCACTTATAGCACTTGGGGAACAATGTAATTCCCTTTTTGACACAATAGTCAATGACAAGCAATAAACATCTTTGAAAATTTTCAGACAATAAATTCAAATTCAACTGAAGTATTTTTATTTGGACCTATAAAGCAAACTTAATGAAAACTCTTGCCCCCCAACAACCTATAGTAAGCCTCTGTTTTTTTTTCATAAAGTTTCTCTGCAGACATATGGGGGGTCCTTCTACAGCTTATAACTGTAGGACTAGTCAAGTAATTGCTTTTTCCTCTGCTACTGGTACTGAATGTACAAGCCCATCATAGCCAGCTATAATATTCTGTACATCATCATCTTTATTTGTAGACTCAAGGTCCATAGACAAACATCTTAAAAACTAGACACACAACACTTATAGAAGACAGTCATACCAATGCTTCCATAGAAGAGACTGGTAGCGCAGAGCACTGACTGTAGGATTTGACAATGTTATTATCAGGCTGTTGGGTGAGCTATCCACACGACACATAAACTTATACATTAGGTTTCTCATTAGTGCTTGAAATGACCACATGTGTGCATTGCAAAACATCTCACTAGCACTGCTGGACCTGAGTTTCTTTAGCAGGATCCTTAGCGAGTCGTTATAAGCAACCTTAAGTTTCTGCATGCTGGATTTATTAAATTTTCACCATAGAGGCGCTGTATACAGAGGTGTGCAGTATGCTTTGAAAAGTGTGATTTTAACTGTGTCTGAGCACCTATGGAACCTCCTCACCAGGCTGGGCGTACAACATGAGGACTTGCCTGTGTATGTCCTCATCATCCCTGAGCTGGTCTGTGATGTAGTGACCCAGATATTTTTTGAGCACCCATCTAACTTCTGTCCTGCCAGATAAAAGTCTGGAAAATTAAGATCTTTGTCTGCTTTGGTTCTACATATTAGCACAACACTATTTTTTGGATTGTATTTTACAGAATATTGTTTCCCATATTCTGTACAGGTGTTCAGCAACTGCTGAAGATCAGCACTGCTTGAAATGATAGCCAGATCATGGGCATACATAAAGTGATTGACTAGTCTGTTGCCAATGGTACAGCCAGTCCTACAATTATTTAAATTACTTGATAACCCATCCATATAAAGATTGAATAGGGCTGGTGAGAGAAGCCTGCCCTGACGCACCCCATTTTTCACCCCAAAAGAGCCAGAGATTGTGTTACCCCATTTGGCAGCCTGCACAGCCTGGCAATATATGCAAATCTATGCATATTCATGTCCTCGTACCATAAAGTGTTACCAAATATAGCATTCTAATGGTCATTTCTGTTTAATATTTACTGTTTAATATGAATAGACATCTACTGAAATAGAATATAATGTAATACTGGAATATAAACCCGTGGTGATTAAACAACTAAAGGTCAGGCCTAAGCTTCTTCAGTCAATTAACACCCCGATGGTACGTCATGCATGTGAGGTACATCTGTGTTTGTGTTCCATTCAGAACACACGCTGAGCATGATTCACCAGCAAAACAGCCTCGCAATGCATGATGAATTGAAAGGATGCCACTGAGCTTCAGAAAGAGTTTTCAGCTGTAATGCCGTTGAACAAGCCTTTTTTCACACGCTGAAGACTGATGCTGTTTGATCGGCCTTTACATACTGTGGTAAGACGACATTTAACAACATTATTTGGTGAAGGGAATCATTAATTGAATAATAAGAGTTTGCTTGAGTTTTCACAATTTTCATGCCTCATTTGTTTAAAAGAAATGTGCAGTCATTGGCAAAGAAAGAGAAAGAGAGAGAGAGAGAGAGAGTAAAAGAGTATTTTAAACTTTGTGACTGATCAGGGCTCTGGCCTCAGCAACAGCTAAGATAATCATTGTGGTAGAGAAGGCAGTCCTTTGGTTGTACCCATGATGAATTGGAAAAACAGATGAACTTGCCTTTAGGATATGTCTTTAATTGGAATTCTACTGGCGCCAACAAGAACAGAAAATGTGGAGACAGAAATATAAATATTTAGGCATTATGCTAACAAAAATGCAGAATGTGATGATAGCGTAGGCGGTAGAGGAGCTGTTTGGTAACCAGAAGGTTGCAGGTTTGAGCCCTGCTCACCCTGACCCCATCAAAGTGTTCTTGAGCCTCCTCCACTGGTGTATGTGTGTGTGATTGAGTGAATGCCTTAAGCAGGTGGTGTGTGTAGATGCAGCAGACTCTGGCCTCTCCTGACAGTGTGCATAACTGTGGGATAGCAAGAAATGTTATTTCGATTCCTCTGTATATGTACAGACATTGACAATAAACTGACTTAACTATATCTGTGTTCAGGAGTGCTTTTGATAGCAGTCTGGTTTGGCTAAACATATTTAAGGCACTAGCCTGGTTCTCACAAATAGGCTTCCTATTCTGCTATGTATATTAGTCAGGCCTGTCCTCACTTCTTCCTGTTTGACTGCTATAGGGAACCAATTAAAAATGTCTCCCCTCCAATCCAAGACAATGGAGGCGGGCTTAACATGTGTGTGTGTGTTTTTTAATTGCTGCGTGCTGCATCCCTCTCTCTTTGCTCTGCAATCATTACTTTGATTGATTGTAGGCATATGCAACGCCTGCAGAGGCATTTTGATTAATCTCTGTTTATCCCAGCTCATAGAACCTGGCAATGGCTTGAAACTGACTTGCGTAGCATAGCATAGCATGCGTAGCAGATCAGTGTGTGTGAGAACCAAAACAGTTTTTGGTTGCGAAAACAGAACAGTGAAAAGAGGGGTCAAATCCAAGTATGAGAGAAATGAGGAAAACATTTTTTTTATTTCTTCTTTTTTTCTTTTTGTAGGGCGCTGATGTTAAGTCCCACAGGGCCAAAGAGCATTGAGTGTAGAGCTCTGGTTTCAACTCCAGCCCTCCTTGGGACTCTCCCCGGTGCTCTGAGGCACTTCTTTCTCATTACAGTGTCAGCAGACCAGCCTGGTGAGTGTCCTGAGTTAATGTGGGAATGATTGGAAACCATGGGAGCTAGGGCAGAAGTTGCGAATAAAAGAATTGGAGGGCTTTGGCAATGCTAAGAGGGGATCTCACCACTGAAGAGGTCTGGATATGGGCACCATGCCCATCCTGTGCAAACAGTTTTTCTCATTCGGCGTGCTCTTAAGTCACATCGTCCAGTAATTTCCCAATTGCAATGTCACATAATTTACACCAACCACAGGGCAGTACGACAACAACAAGATCTGCACATCCTGTCTTCAAAGGAGTGTGATTTATGTGATCATTGATCCTTTGGTCCTCCCACATTGACTTGACTAATTATGTCAATGAATCATTCTTCTGATCCTTGATCACATGATAAGGGGTGTGGTCTACAGTTCACACCCACAGTTCAGAAATATAAGCTCCTTCTGTCCATCATCAGTCAGAACTGAGGAAGCTTTCTTGATGGGAAGTGAAACGTTTTCAAGTTCAAAAAGAAATTTATTTGCCTAAAAGGAATTATCCGGAGTGAAACAACACGTAGCAAGTGCTATCCATAGGTATAAGAACGACAGATTAAGAATGACCGAGTAACGAAACGGCAGCCAGCGCTAACCGGTTAAGGCATGTCAGTTTTGTTTTCATATGCCCAATATGCTTAACGTTAGCGGCCAGTTTGTGAATTCGGTCTACGTTGTACCTACTGTTGTCATTCTGATACCTATAGACACCATTCAGCAGCCTCAGTCAACAAGCTATGGGTTGATTCACTCCAGATAATCCCTTTAAAGATCCGCTCAGTACGTGTGTTTTTTTTTAACCCTTCTTGTCTGCCCCAAAGCTGTAAGGGAGGCTCTGTACAGCTAGCTGTATTGCTATATTGTACAGCCAGCTGTATTGCTAGCACACGTTGCATGTTCCGTTTTCACTATACAGGGCTGTCCAACGGTGCGCTCAGTCGCTGTTTGCAACACAACAGTCCAGTCTAATAGAAAAAAAAAGTATTACTAAGCAATTTTACGACCACGAAAATGGTTGCATAAACTTACTGAGAGCTTCTTTAACTGAACACTATGACTATAACCAGGATGAATGAGAACCTTCACAGACATACAACGATAACAAGCATGCACTGATCAGAAGACTATTACTATTCATGCATTGTGCTTTCAAACCTCTGTAGATGCATAACTCATTAAGTTACCTCTTTTAAAAACGATGGTACATTGAGCTAAGGGGTGCACGTGCACACTATGTCTTGGACAATTAAGTGTTTTGCGGTTTATCGCGATAAAAGATGTTGCAATTAATTTGCAGCAAAAGCTCCCAAATATCACATGAAAACATTTTTTAATAACATTTACGCACGGGAAAAAAATAATGTTGCACCTGCAGAACACATGCACGTGTGGCCACAGGAGGCAAATTCATGAAACTGTCATTTATGAGTAAGCTATGACCTGCGGTAGCTTACTGTTACTGGCAGAGGAGAGATACAATAGCCAAGAACGCCAACAGCACAACTATTTCCTCCGACAAAACGGCTAAAATCACCAGTGTGGGAGTTTGGTTTTCCCAAAAATGGTTACATCAGCTGCCGGAAAAAAGTAGCTGTGAAGCATGGTAATACTTCGAGCATGACAAGTCATTTCAGTGACAACCACCCAGCTCCATACATTAATATGAAGGTAATGTTCAATAACAGATATAGGTTGTTATTGATATGTTACTTAATTTCACTTAAGTTGCAAGGGGATATTTAAGCGGGCCATTCTCAATACTAACTGCGTTGAGAGTTGAGTTAAGTAGCCTACATCAAGAGTTTGACCGTGTGACGAAGGTTAGCTTCTTTGGGAGATAACTTTGGGCTACTGAAGCTACGGCTGCAACACTATTTGGCTCGTTGTATCCTTTAGCCTAGCTCCCTCTCTTTCAGTGGACTTCCAGTCCTTTTCCCGTAATGTGTTTTTAAAAAAAATGAAATTAGATGACCTCACAGTTTTATTAACAGTGGTCAGATTTTTTTCAGAGCTAGAGGTCAACTACGCTTGTAGACTTCAAGCACAGAAAAATCTTTTCACTGTTACAACTGTGAAATCGCCATATTTCTCTCCACAAGCCACCTAGAACTTCAAACCAACAACACAGTAATAGACAGCATGAACTGGTGTTAAAATGAGAATTGGAAAAGGTAATTAAGAAATGGGTATGAATTGGTAATTACACTCAATAAAGATAATTCTGGTGTGATAATAATAGTAGCCTACTCAGCATATTTTGCCTACACAAATACAATTGAGGGAGTGGTAAATAGACTGCTGTAAAGCACATTGATTATTTGTAATTCCAAACAAAGATAATCTTGATATGGCTAATCAATTTTATTTTTTTTTATTTTTCACCTTTAAACAAAAGCTGGTGCTGCAATTCAACAACCAGCTGTTAAAGAATCGTTCTCAAAGTCTGTGCCTTTTGCACCCACCTCAAAAATTGCTCAAGAGTTCAATGAAGCAGTAGGATATTTCTGATATAATTGGGATATTAATAATATGATCTATTAGGATATAAATAATAGGGTATTTAAAAATGTATTATTTCATAATAATCGCAATAATCGCATTATTGCAATTATTTCCCTCGCAATAATCGCAACATCATTGCCTGGTGGCGTCCAACGCGTAAAAACGCGTGAAGGTGTTGCCTGAGGCCCACGAAGCGCTCAGACAGATATCCTGCATAGGGACGCCTTTCCAGAAGGCCCAAGAAGCCGCCACTCCACGGGTGGAGTGCGCCCTGACATGAGCAGGTGGAGGAGCACCCGCCGCCTCATATGCCAGACGTATGGCCTCAGTAAGCCAATGCGACATGCGTTGGGTAGACAAGGCCTGACCCTTGGCACGCTCGCCATGGCAGACGAACAACTGGTGCTGATGCTCTGCGTACGCGTCAAATAGGCACGAAGCGCTCTGACCGGGCACAGAGTGACGGGCACAGAACCTCCCGTCTCAGGATAGGCTGAGAGATCAGTGACCCTCGAACGAGGGTCAGTAGACAGCACTTTAGGGCGAGAAAAGGGATTTGGTCGCAGCGTTACCCGCGCGTCATCTTGCGTGCATTCAAGACAGTCAGGACTGACTAATAGAGCAGTCAGATCGCTAACGCACTTCACCGAGACCAGAGCGAGCAGAAGCGCAGTCTTAAGGGAAAGCATCTTTAGACTGGCACTCGACGGAGGGTCAAAGGGTGGAGGAGCCAGTCCGTGTAGGACAGTGGCCAGGTCCCAAGTAGGGACCGAACGTGTGGAAGAGGGGCGAAGCCGCCTGACGCCCTTCATGAAGCGCGACGCAAGGGGGTGAGCGCCTGGGGAAACGCCAGCATAGCCAACATGGCATGCTGAAATAGCTGCGAGGTACACCTTCAGAGTAGAGGGTGTACGACCCTGATCGAACAGGTGTTGCAGAAAAGCAAGCACCTTGCCAATAGGGCAGACTAGAGGATCACAGCCTCTGTCTCTGCACCACGTGCTGAACACGCGCCACTTTAGTGTATACAACGACCTAGTGGACGTAGCTCTAGCAGCCTGAACAGTCTCTATAACACTTCTCCACACTTCCGGCTTGGGGTGCCACAGCGACCCGTGAGCCTGAGATCCCTCCTCAGAGGGAGGGTCCAAGGCTGGCCGTACGGCAGTGAGACCAGATCTGAGAACCAGCTCTGAGATGGCCAAGTGGGGGCGATCAGAATCACCCTGTGAGCCCCCGCTCTGATCCTGGCCAACACCTGACGCATCAGAGGAAGGGGGGGAAAAGCGTAGAGTAGACCTCGCGGCCACGGATGTGCCAGCGCGTCCGACCCTAGCGGCGCATCTCGCTCCAGCAAAAACCACGCTGGACAGTGAGCGTTCTCTCTCGAGGCGAAAAGATCAACTCGTGCCCGCCCGAAGCGGGACCAGAGGCTGTGCACCACGGCTGGGCAGAGGCGCCAGTCGGTTGCACGCGGAACACCCCTGGAGAGGAGGTCCGCGTCTGTGTTGCGCACACCGGGCAAGTGCGACGCCCTGATCGACAGGAAGTGGTGGGAGGCCCAGGTGAGCAGCTTGTATGCCAGGCGAAACAGGTCCGGAGAGCGCGTGCCGCCCTGGCGATTGATATAAGCCTCTACAGTGGTGTTGTCCGTACGCACCAGAATGTGTTCTCCTCCGAGAAGAGGGAGAAACTCTTTCAAAGCGCAAAAGACAGCTAGGAGCTCTAACACATTGATGTGTAGCCTCCTGGAGGCTGCGACCCATGTCCCTCTGGCGGGGTGACCGCAGCAAACGGCGCCCCAGCCGCTCTTGGACGCATCGGTGGTCACCGTCATGCGTCTGGCTACAGCGCCAAGCGCGCCGCTTCTGGTGAAGGATGACGGCCTGTGCCAATGCGCGAGGGCTAGCCACATGCGTCTGGATACTAAGATCCGACGGGCGGGGTTCGACCTGAAGGACACACCTAGTTCCGCTAAGGCGAGCTGCAGTGGGCGTAAGTGTAAAAGGCCGAGTGGGACAGCGCCACCCGCGGCGCACAGGAGGCCTGTCAGTCTGAGAAACAGCCTGGCCGAAACGCAGGCACCTAGTCTGAAGTGGCATAGATACGCCCTGACGTCCTGTAGTCTCTTTGAAGTGAGCGTCGCTCTCATTGAGCGTGAGTTCAGTCTCACGCCCAAGAACTCGACCTCCTGAGAGGGAGAGAGCATGCACTTGCTTAGGTTTACTAAGAAGCCCAGATTGTGCAGGTGACGCAAAACAGTGTGAACCTGTGACGTTAGGAGCTGTCTTGAACCCGCCAGTAGCATCCAGTCGTCCAAGTAATTGAGGAGTCTGATACCCTGAGCGCGTAGAGGAGCAATCGCCGCCTCCACACACTTGGTGAAGCACCAAGGTGCCAGAGACAGACCGAAAGGGAGGGCTGTGTACTCGTAAGCTCTGCCCTCGAAGGCAAAGCGTAGAAAACGCCTGTGCCTCGGGACTATACCTATGTGGAAATAGGCGTCCTGAGGGTCTATGGTGACCATGTAATCCCCCTGGCGGACTGACTCCGCCACCATTCAATTATATTCAATTCAATTCAATTCAATTTTATTTATATAGCGCATTTTTACAAAAGGCATGTCACAAAGCGCTTAACACAAAAGGCCCAATGAGCAACAGGGGCGAGGAAAAACCTTGGGCAGTTCCAACCCAACTGCCTAGGGCAGGTTTTCAGTCTCTCAGATGGTGAGTGGTCCACTATTATTCCATTAGATACACATTACAAGAAAATTTTGGTAAATAAAGGAAAGTAATATAGGAGTCCCATTAGAATCCCAGGATATAGTCCCATGTCATTAGGCGCAGTCAATCCAGGGGCCAGCTAGAGGCTGTATCAATCATGTCAGGGTCATCTGTGAAGCTGAAGGCAGACCACCCAGGAAGCCAGAGATGCAGGATCAGGCAGTGGAAGGCAGGGGTGACCCTCAGCAGGGAGGCAGTGGCATGGACAGTGGAGTGGGTTGAGGACCATTCAGGAGTGCCGCCGGATCACGTTGGAAGAAGGTCCCAGGAGAACCCAGGAGGTGCAGGCGCAGGCAGTGGAAGGCAGTGATGACTCACGGCAGGGTGGTAAAGGCATGGAAAATCAGAGAGGAGATGAGTTAGAAAAGTCTCCATCAGATTTCAGAGAATGTGAGTTATATTGCATGTGAAACCATATACAGATGTTGGCTAAGTGAAGAGAGAGAAGTAAGTGGAGAGGAAAGAGAGAGGAGGAGAAAGAATAGTGAAAATTTTGCGGGTTAACAGATGGGTGGATTGTGGCGGCATTAAACCATAGCAGCATAACTAAGGTATGATGTATAACAAGCCAACACCACCAAAGGAAATGGTCAGTGGCCACCAAGCCCTGGACGGGAGCTTACAGCAGAGGCAGTCCTTTCCAATAATACCCTGAGGAGGTGTGGCTTACCATACACCATCCCTAACTAAAGGGGTCACTAAATAGAAAAGTTTTGAGTCTAGACTTAAAGGTGTTGAGAGTGTCCGCTTGACGAATGTTAGAAGGGAGTTTGTTCCACAGGACAGGCGCACGATGGCAGAATGCTCTTCCTCCCATTGTCGATTTTGATATTCTAGGAATTACTAGGAGACCAGCATTCTGTGACTTTAGGGGTCTAGAAGGGTGGTAGGGAACAAGTAAGTCTTTAATATATGCTGGAGCAAGGCCATTAAAGGCTTTATATGTTAGGAGAAGTATTTTAAAATCAATTCGGCTTTTAACAGGAAGCCAATGTAAGGAAGCAAGGACAGGTGTGATATGTTCATATTTTTTTGTCCTAGTGAGTGCTCGTGCTGCAGCATTTTGTATTAGTTGAAGGTTTTTGATGCAGCTAGTACCACATCCAGAGAACAGTGCATTACAATAGTCAAGTCTGGAGGTAACAAATGCATGTATTAGTTTTTCTGCATCCTCAAAAGAAAGAAATTTTCTTACCTTAGCAATGTTGCGTAAATGAAAGAATGAGGTTTTGGAGATATGCTTTACATGACTATTTAACGAGAGGTCTTGATCAATATACACCCCAAGGTTCTTGACCTTTGTGTTAGGTGTGAGTGAAAGGTCACTAAGTAAGCTCTGATGATGGGGTAAAGTATTGGTCAGGTTTTTAGGGCCAATCAACATGACTTCAGTCTTATCAGAGTTTAAGCAAAGGAAATTCTTAGTCATCCAGTTTTTGATGTCACTGAGGCAGGCAACAAGTTTGGTTACTGGCGTACAATCATAAGCCCCGTGAGCATGCGAAAGGTGAGAGGTTTGAGCGAAGCATTGAGCGCTGAAGCTGAGATCTAGAATAGGGCAAAAAGCGCCGGACTTCTTGGGCACAAGGAAGTACGTACTGTAACGACCTGCGCGCGCGAGCGTCGGATCTACGCGCTGAATAGCGCCCTTTCTCAAGAGATCGCGAAGCTCTTGTCTGAGAGCAGGGGCACTGCTCGGAGGCGAGTGAGACAGAGGACGCGGGGGCCGTGACGTTAGTAGAGGCCTCGGCGCCACCTGGGCGCTGTCGAGGCGTGACGTCACGCAAGGCGCGTAGTGCACGGCGTGCGTAAGCTGAATGTGCGGTGGAGACCGAATCGGTGCCCCAGTGCGCGACAGCCTTTTGGAGCACACAGAGGCATAGCAGTCAATGGATAGGGGTCGCATGACATGCTCTGCCGCACACACGCGATCGTATCAGGATCGCTGTGGCCTCTTGCGCCGTTCCTGGCTGGTTGGACGCGTGGCGGGGGCCACGCGTCCGCGTGAGCAAGAGCGCTGCCAAGGAGGTTGTGACCCGGTAGCCGGCGGTGGCGCGGCTTTGGGTGCGTCCGCCTTTTTCTTCTGCTGCGTCCGTTGAGGCGCGCGAGCACGCGTCTGAGGCGCAGCCGGAGTGGCTGGTTGAGGCGGGGCACGCTTAGGAAGCACGGGTTGCAGGGCCTGAGCCGCCGACTTCGTCTTCTCTAAGCGATTGCGCTGGAGTTCCAGTGCCTGGCCAAACAGAGCATCAGCGGAGATGGGAGCGTTCATAAGATGTCTCTTCTCCTTCTCTGGCATGGACGAGAGATTCAGCCAGAGGTGCCTGTCGATGACGACCAAAGAGCCAAGGGAGCGCCCGGCGGCTTTAATGGCCGCCCTGATGGCCAGTGAGGTGAGAGCGGTAGCTCTGCGCAGCTGATGGAGGGTAAGGTCCGACGGCTGCGCTGAGAGATTTGCCACCAGTTCCTCAGACAGAGAGGAGAGGAGAAAGGCGGTATTCAACGCCCTTATCGCCTAGCCTGTACAATAAAGGCCTTTGAAACGAGCTTCTCCGTGCACTGGCACGGCTTAGAGGGAAGCTCAGGAGGCGATGTCCAGGTGGTGGCAGAAGATGGCGCTAGACAACCAGCGACCGCATCCTCAACGCGAGGGAGCTTCATGAGGCCGTTGGCGCCTGCTCCGTCCATCGTGTAAAACGCCGTGTGGCCTTGAATAGGGGCAATGGCGGCGAAGGGGGCCTCCCAAGAGGCCTGCGCATCCGCCACGACAGTAGGGTGAGCAGGGAGCGGGAGGGCATCAGGTGAGGGCAGTGCGCCGGAGAAGGGGTTGAAACGCCCTCCCGGACATCGCTGAGGCGGGGGCAGGCCCAGCCTGCTAGCCGCCTGTATAGCCAAGGAAGCTAGCTCTGAAGCTAACTGGGCGGTGTGGGTCTTCTGGACCGGTGGCAAATCTTCCACGGTGGCGCATCCCTTAGCGGAGAGGAAGGAAGCGAGCTCCTCCTCGTCCACAGCCTCGATAACCGGGTCGTCAGAATCATCGACCTGGAGCGGCGAAAGGCAGCGCCGATGGAGCTAGCAGGGCTAGCCAGGTGGGCCGCGGTTAGCTGACTAGCTGGTAGCTGACTAGCCGCTGAGAAGCTAACCGATGGCCGAGTAGCCACCGAAGACCGGCCGATTAGCCCATCCGGGTGCGAGGACGCCGGGGGAAAATCGATAAACTGGCGGGCGGGGAGAGCACTGACGGCAACGGGGGTAGAAGCCGCCCCTGGACTACCAGTGGAACCCACGAAAAATGCCGCTCTGTTGGCAATAGCCGCAGGGGAGAGGCGTTCGCAAGCCGAGCAGAGATCTGGCTGCGAGAAGGCTAGCATAGCATGCTCACTCCCCATGCAGATGAAACACACAGCATGGCGGTCGGAGAGCGCCATGGGACGATCACAGTCGGTACAACGACGAGTAGCCATCTTGCGTCTCGAGGTACCAGAAGTTAGGGACCGGCGTGAGCACTTGGAGCAAGACGGATATCCCTCGGAGAGCTTTGAGAAAAGCTTATGTGGTGGGCTTTCAAAAAAGTTGTTGGTTTTAGAAATATTTGCGGAAGCAAACGAAAAGCGACTCAGAAACAACTCGCAGTAGGCGAGGTGAAAGAGGCAAAGAGGACCTGAAGCGTAAGCGCAGTCAATATATAGACTTTCTGACGTCACGCAGGGCTGTCTAAGTAGTTGCCTGCGCGCGTCAGAGCGCTTACTGCCCTTTTTTCAAAGGGTTGGTTAAAATTGACTTCAGAAAAAGTAGGAGAAGATAGGCATCATCCATTCATACGTTTCGGCTTCGAAACGAAAGAGAACCCATTTTCTTGTAATACGATATTGTAGTGTACGTGTTGAGCCTGCCGTTTCTCTGTGTGCTGCGGCTCCGCTCTGTCACAGAACGCCGCGAGAGAGCGAGAGAGGGAGCGAGCCAGCGGGGAGTGAGTGAGTTAGTGTCATAATATTTTCTTGCAACTGTTTTCTGTTGTGAAGGTTCTGCACACTCACTGTGGTTTCAAATGTAATTACAGCATTTTTTGTATTCAATTCCATTCAACCATGATGGTCAGCTCTTTTTAAAATGCCATATGAAGTACAGTCATTATGCTGCTTGTATTTTGCAAATAATTTTGAATAATGTTTTATTTATTCCTTGCGCACATTCCAGGATATCCAAAAAGAATACGGTCCACCTGGCTTCTCATTCTTTTTGTACCTCAGGTTACGATCTGCAATGAAAGCCTATGGCGTTCCATGGAACTCTCCTTTACATAATCACCCTATGTTTAGTTGGATTGATCCTGTTAAGTCTTCAAGGGGTGCAGTGACAGAAATATACAATCATTTACTCATTAACATTCAAAAGCCTCTTCAGATTCTGTCAAAATGGGACAGAGAACTTTCTTGGTTAGGATTCCATCCGGATTGGGAAACAGTGTGGTCAAACCTTTGCCTTACCTCTAAAAACCTTTGTTACCCATCCATACTGCAATATTTGTAACACAGGAGCTACTGGTACATTTCTACACATGTTCTGGGACTGTCCAATTATTCAACGGTTCTGGTTGTATGTCATGCGTATGTTATGGGATCTCACAGGTCTTCACTTTGATTTGGACTCTTGCTTATTATTACTTAACGATGACTCATTATATGAGTTTTCACTGTGTGATAAAAGGGTGATATTGGCGGGGTTCACAGCTGCTCACACCCAGACACAAACCTTAAACATTTCTGGATACATTCTGTAGATGATTGCAATGAAGACAGTGTGACAGGCTACCACCTGAACTTTATTCACCAACTCCTGTGTCACAGCTAACCAACAACGACCTTTTTTACCAGGACCCCCCCCTACTGGCCTATATTGGTAAAAGCTCAAGTGAATGAATATGTCACAACTCTACATCTTCTTTCTCCCAGATCATCATACATATATATTTGCAGAAATCAGTCAGAACATGTGGTAACAACTGAATATGAAGACTTAATGATGACTCAGTACATAGTGACTACTAACGCCTATCAGCATAACATGATAAGGCACTGACACCAACTGATATCCCACAATAACAATTTATACAAAACAATACATTTGAAACAACAATGCTTCATTCAGTGATATAGTCCTGATATCGCCGGCTGGGTTGGCTGACTCTTCCTGCACGGGTCACTACTGGTTGACTTCCAGACGAATCACCTGTGGGAATCACCGGAGTGGCATGGGGCGGTGTTGGTTGTGGTGCATTAACATGACCAGTGTTGGACACAAGTGGTGTTGAAGAAGGCGTCATTGGCGGCACTTCCTCTTCTGAGGTTGTTTGTGTTGGTTCATCAACACGGAGGAGATGTCTCCTGTTTCTAATGTATGTGGCACCGTTTGATGTTATTATGTAGCTGTTCGGTTGTGGAGCCGGGCCCTGCACTCTTGCTACCCTGTCAAACCCACGTGCCGTCTGCACTCTGACCGTTTGACCTGTGTTCAATGCAGGTAGACGCTGAGCAGTGCGGTCATAATATGCTTTCCCCCTCATCCTGTGTTTTGTAATAGTGGCGGTGATATTCGTTTGGACAGCTGGCTGTAGCATTCCTTTAGTGACTGGTCCTCCGTGATAACAGGCACTGAGCAGGAGAGGGGAGACCAGCACGAGGGATGTTGCGAGCATGCAGAAGAGCTGCTTGGATGTCTGTATGATCACGATAGCACTTCTCTAGAAGGTGCTTTGCTGATCGGACCGCTCGCTCGGCGAGGCCGTTCGATTGAGGGTAATGTGGACTGCTACGGATGTGTTTAAAGTCCCAAGCGTGTGCAAAGTCTGCAAAGTCCTTCCCAGTAAACTGGGTTCCATTGTCTGTCATAAGGGTGTAAGGGACACCATGTGTCGCGAAGTGTCGCTTTAGCATTGCAATGACTGTGGTGCTTTTTGAGTTTGGCAGGTAGTCTAACTCATACCACCCTGAATAAGAGTCCACCAGTACCAAGTGCATTTTGTCTTGCCATTCAAATACGTCAGCTGCAGTGAACGACCACGGTAGCTCAGGTATTTCGTGGAGCTGCAGAGGTTCCTTTGTGTGGTGGGGCAGGAGGGCATTGCAGGCAGCACAGTGGGATGCCTCCCTCTCAATATCCGCATACATGGAAGGCCAGTACATTGTCTCCCGGGCCCTGCGTTTAGTGGCTTCTACACCAGGGTGGCCCTGATGTAGCTGTGTGACATAAAACCTCTGTAACATTGCAGGTATGACAAGCCTTTGTCCACGCAGTATTAGCCCATTGTCAAGTGTCAGCTCTTCCTTCATGGAAAAGAACGGACGCAGCGCATGAGGTAATTCCTTGCATGTCTTTGGCCAACCGTGTATGATGATATCAGATAGCTGTTGGCAAGTAAGATCATTCTTCACAGCATCCCTGAGTTCATCTATGCGACGGGAGGAGAGAACCTGAATGGTCATCACTTCCAGGAGATCATCAGTGAGTGGAGGATCAGTCACGGGCAAGTGTGCACGTGATAAAGCATCTGCGACATACAGTTCTTTTCCACGTTTATATATCACATCAAGGTCGTAGCGATGTAGTTTCAACATCATACCTTGCAGTCGTGGTGATGCCGTATGTAGGGGTTTGCGCAGGATGGTTATTAGGGGCTGATGATCCGTCTCAGCCACGACAGGACGGCCAAAGATGAAATCGTGAAACTTCTTAGTCGCAAATACGAGTGCCAACATCTCTTTTTCAATCTGAGCGTATCTGGGCTCAGTCTGGGTCTTCCTTGTTGAAGGCACACTGCACCTAGCCCATGTTGTGAGGCGTCCGCCGATATGACCACTGGCCTTGAGGTATCAAAGAACTGCAGGACCGGTGGATTTGTTACGGCTTGTTTCAGTTTATTGAATGCTGTATTGTGAGCTTTATGCCAGTTCCATTCCACATCATGGTGTATCAGTTGTCTCAGAGGGCCAGTGAGTTCGCTGTACTGAGGGATGAATTTTGAGAGATAATTCGTCATGCCTAAGAACTGCTGGAGAGTATGCTTGTCCTGTGGTTTTGCCATGTCACAGACTGCTTTGGTTTTTTCAGGGTCTGGCTTGACACCGTCAGCAGTTAATAGATGACCCACATATTGGACTGAATTTACTCTGAACCTGCACTTGTCAGGGTTTAGCCTCAGGTTAATGGCACAGATTCTGTTCAGGACTTGTTGCAGGCGGTTATCGTGTTCTTGCAGTGTGCGCCCCCAGACCAGAATGTCATCCACCACAATCTCACAGGGCTGTCCGGCGAATAGTTGCTCCATCACGTTTTGGAAAACTTCACTACCTGTACAGATGCCATATGGCATTCTGAGGAACCTGTAACGGCCATGGGGTGTCATGAACGTTGTGAGTTTTGAGGAAGCATCATCCAGAGGTATTTGCCAAAAGCCACATTTGGCATCGAGGATGCTGAAAACCTTAGCACCTGGCATGTCTGCAATGATTTGGTCAACTGATTTCAGAGGGTGGCGCGGTCTAAGAAGGGCCTTGTTAAGGTGTACTGGGTCAATACAAAGTCTTACAGTACCGTCTTTTTTGTGGCTGCAACCATGGCTGACACCCATTCTGTGGCATCATTAACTGGTGTTATGACACCCAGAACAGTCATTCGATCTAACTCTGCTTTGACCTTTTCTTTCATGACGATAGGAACTTTGCAACGCGTTTTCTGTTCCGATAGGCAACCCTTGATCGCGCTGAGGTCTGTGCTGGTGTTGAACGGCAGCATTTGGCAAAATGATTCAGTTTTCCACAGTTATTGCATTGCTTATTGAATGCATAGCATTTACTACGCTCAGGGGAGTGTTGACCGTTACAGTTGCTACAGTTGGGCTTCTGAATTGCACACACGTCTGCGTCTTTTTTAAGCGCCTTTGAACTTTTCTCGGACTGTTCATGAAGCATACATGTGCTAACCGCCAATTCTAAGGTTAAATTCTTCTCACGTAGTAGTTGTTTACGAACGTAATCACTTTCTACACCACAGACAATCCGATCCCTGATTAGCTCATCTGATATTGTCCCAAAATTACATTTCTTCGCCAGTATTTTCAGAGTAGATACATACGCTTGAACTGACTCACCAGGCCTTTGGCAAGCAGTGTTAAAAACATGCCTGTCCATAATGACATTCTTCGCTGGCAAGCACAACTCCGCGAATTTTTCCAGCAAAACCTCCGGATCTTCGTGACTTTCATCGCTGTCGTAGACGAATGATTCCGACTTATCAACAGCTTCAGGGCTGGCGAGGTTTAGGAGTGTGTACGCTTGAACTTTCTTGGATTTGTCTGATAGTCCCGCATTGCAGTATATCCGCCATTCTTTTTCAAATTTGCGCCAGTTGTCGGCAATGTTCTCATCAAAAATCAATGGGTCAATACGACGCAGTCCTTGAGCCATGTCGAGGCACTTCTGACACCATGTAGATGATTGCAATGAAGACAGTGTGACAGGCTACCACCTGAACTTTATTCACCAACTCCTGTGTCACAGCTAACCAACAACGACCTTTTTTACCAGGACCCCCCCCCTACTGGCCAATATTGGTAAAAGCTCAAGTGAATGAATATGTCACAACTCTACACATTCTTTCCACTTCATTGTATGTTTAGAGGGTACTACTGCAAAAATCAACAAAGCAAAGGAAACCACTGTTAACACCTGGATGAATGTAGCCGCTGCCCTTAAAGAGCTTTTATGAACAACTTTACCTAGATACGTTTGCTGCCAGCATGAGTTTATTATATGTTCTGTGCTTTTATTTTATGTTTTGTTTTTGTTTTTCTCATTATTTCATTTTACAAATCCATCTGGCATTTGTACATCCGTCTTTTGATAAAATTACAAAAAAAAAAGATGATCACAAAAATAATGTTTTATTTATTCCTTTTCTTCACTGCTCTGGAAAGAGTTGAACCCAGATTGGTTCATTTTCACTCAGGCTCCACGGATGTTTTCACGGTGTGTTTTCCGACGTCATGAGGCTGGGAGGTAGCTCTGGATACACACAAACACACCAGCATCCTCTTCGCCCGAGCTTCAGGTAATTGCTTGCCGGACCCTCACCTAATGATTCCTTCCAGATGCCCAGAGAATGATCAAACAGGTGACGAGACTTCATTTGATGTCTGCCTCACTCAAAAAGCCCTCACTCAGAAAGCCTTTTACAGCCCTAGCCCAGACTAGTTGGGGGAGAGGGCTAAGTGGAAGGCAAACAGGGAATCCAAATGCATTCAGAAATATCAATGCACATTTATGAAGCTCTACTTGTATAGAATTCTATACATAATGACCAGGCTCCGGTTTGAGTGGCTTGGGTTTCACGGTTTCATTGCTGTCGAATTTCAATGGCTGCTCGGAGATTGCTCTGGCAGACTGGCAGCTTTTCAGCTTGAGTATTGTGGCTAATTGGCGAGAGAGAGAGAGAAGGGAATGAAGAAACAAATAGATAATAAGAACATGATAATGGAATGGGAAATCAAAAAGTGACTGAGATGTCAAAAACAATGAGAACACAATAGTGAATAGAGCTCAAAGAGGCGTGAGCGACAGTCTGGCCTGAAACACTCCACGTCAATTGGTCATTGCTCGCCCATTAACAAGCTTCTTGCTACCAGCCTTACCTTGAATTCATGTTTTTTGTGTGTGAAGATAAGGGGAGGAAAACCAAGCCTTGGAAAACCTGCTTAGTGACTCATGTGACGGTCAGAAACAAGAATCCACAGTCTTAACAACAAAGCATGACTTGTCATCCGTGCAAGAGCACAGTTGTCAGAATTGTGTGGAACGATGGTGTGATTGTCAGTGTCAAAAGGGCTGCACAGAAATCCAGTAAATTGAGGAACCTTAGAACACTAAAGCCTGCGGAGACAACGGTGTCATTGAGCCGGTGATGGTGGCAATTTCAGTGCAATCAAGATGTCCAATACCAAGAGCTGCAGAGGCCCCGTAGGCAAGAAAATCCTCAAGTGTTTTTGTATACAATTTCTGGCTAACTGGCATACATACAGGAGAGGAAGCAGTACAGAATATTACAGAGGGCCAAAATGAAGAACGCGTGGCATAGTTACCGCAAGACAGCGGTGGTTATGTAAAACATCCCAGGGGTCAACAGAACAAGCAATGTTTAAATCATAGAAGTGATGTACAGAAACCTATGGGAAGGCAGTTAAGCATTAGGTGGATAGATGAACTGATAACAAACATGGTGGAGGGCACACTAACAAAATGACTGTGTCAAATCGGAGGTTGTTGATATTCTGTCTGCGAAGTAAAGAAAAATGTATAAAACTCGAAAAAGTTATATTTGTTGTTGGTGTTTTGGTGTTTAGCTGTCAGGGTCTGTGGTTTATTAAAATGTTCATAAGATTATGTCACAGAAGAAGAGAAACTAGACGTCTTAGAATGAGTCACCATGCTTTCAAGCTGTTATCGGCGTAGGGTTTAGTGCTCCCTTATAAGCGTAGGCGTATCCATATCAATTAAAAAAATAAATGTTGTTTAAACATTAATTCAAAAGAGGAGAAATTGTGCATTTATCTGAGTCTGGTATTAGTTCTCAAACAATTGCAAATCACCCATAATCACAAGCCACTGGCAGGCACAGACATTTCCCGATAATTCTTCTCCCCAATCAGAGCAGCCTCCCATCCTCTCCCTGCCCTTTCCCTGACTCCCACTGTATGCTCTTCCAGTGAGGAGAGCCT
Source organism: Limnothrissa miodon (assembly GCA_017657215.1). Classification (NCBI taxonomy): domain Eukaryota; kingdom Metazoa; phylum Chordata; class Actinopteri; order Clupeiformes; family Clupeidae; genus Limnothrissa; species Limnothrissa miodon. The sequence continues at coordinate 341,392 of JAGFZM010000074.1, forward strand.
TAGCCGCAGCCGACAAGAATCCTTCCCCTCTCTCATTCCTGTGGGGTTCAGGGCGGCGGGCTGTTGACTGATTAACCCATTCTGGCAGAAAAGAGACAGCGATAGAGGGCTGGAAACTGTGTGTCTGCGTGTATAGTATGTGTGTGTGTGTAGTGTGAGAGAGTGTGTGTCTGTCTATCTGGTGTGTGTGTGTGTGTTTGTGTGTGTGATGAGGGGAGACAGCTGTTGGCCTCAGCCTGTGCCCAACATCCCTGAGCACACATCAAGAGCTCGGTCACAAATGAGGAACAGATTCCAGCATGACACTCGGCCAGTGCTGCCAGTTTTAATGGGTCCTGATTGCCTGTGTGTTGCCTCACCTCAACAGGGATGAGACCTAAGGTTTTACCCACAAAGGTGGGCCATTGTTAAGATTTCTTTTTTTTTTTTTTTGGATCTTAAGCCATGAAGGGAGAACTGCATTGGGCAAAAAGTGTGATTACATTTTTTTTTTTTTTTTTTTAGAAAAGTTTAGTTTATTTTCATGAAAATTATAGCAGACACTGATTTTGACCAGCCATTACGTAGGCTATCCAAGATAATCTGAATTAGATTAGCCATAGAATTGTACTACAAAATTAAATGGAAGAAAATACAATTAACAGAGAGACATGGGTGTTTTTAGCCATCGCCATTTTTAGCAATCATTATTTTTTATAGTCATGCTCACACAGAGATTCCTATTATATATTATATATATAATATTATTATATATAATCACAGTGGATGTCTTGTGTGAATAGTGCTGAGCATTATTAATTACTCTCTCAAGTGTGAACTGCCTGACTTGGGACTGTGTTCAATGTTTCATTTCAGATACTGGCTCATACTCAGCTAATACTGTCATGAAAATTAATTGGTGTCGCGATACAACTTTTTGCAGTGTTATATATATATTCTCTTTAAATGCTACCTTTTTATTTCTATATTTCATAAAGGGAGTGAGTGATGAGGTATGGGGCACACATCAGAAGCAATGTTCACACTTACAATGTCACCTGAATGAATCATGAATCAAAGCATCGAGCATCTGAGTTTTGCAGTTACAGGGTTTTGTTTGTGTTAGATTTACAAATGTTGTGGGTTACAAAAGTATTTCAAAATATATTGCTACAGCTAGAGCTTCCTCCGAATCTTTACCATTCTCAGGATAAATTTAGAATTACCTCACTTCATGCCAAGGCTTCGTGTGTATCAACTTCTGCTAATTATCTGATTATTGCTCAACTCTGTATGTGTTTTCGTTTTGAGATCTGCAAGTTGTGTGTCAGTGTTTACAGGCCCACTCCTTTGGCAAGGAAGCGTCACCAATTAAGACCGAACAGAGGGGTCTCTCTGCGGCTCTCTGGGTGTCAGCTCCTCTTTCCCCTCCCCGTTGGTTTCCAGTGGGGTGGAGGCAGGCAGATTAATGCCGGGCCGGCCACGTTGTCAGAAATGGATAAATGCTGTCCGCCGAAGTAGCGGTCGCTCCATCATCCCAGCAGAGCCTCTGCGCCCTGGGCGGGCGGGGTGGGGAGAGGCTGTGAGGAGGAAGTCGAGGCCCAGGCCCCCGCATGGGCGATGTTGGCTGGGACTCCAAACTCGGCTGCAGCTGGGGTCTGGAACAGGATGGGCAGAGGAGAAGGAGGAGGAGGTGGTGGCGGTGGGGAGGATGATAGAGCAAGTCATGTGGCACATTTGACAGATTCACAAGGCCCAAGGCCACTTGATCACACTGGTTTGATGTGGAGTGGTGTGAGGAGAGTGTGTGCGAGGAGCAGGTGGCTCCCTGTAAAGCTGAAGATGTCAGTTCAGCGCTTGCCAGGCTTTGAGCACAGGCTTGGGAGGTTCCCTGTGTCTCCCCACATCTAAAGCTCATGACGGCCCATTCATCAGCTCTTACCTGTGTGTGTGTGTGTGTGTGTGTGTGAAAGAGAAAGTTGTCATTGAAACAAAGCTTCCCTACTTTCTACCACTGCTGGATGTCATCCTGGTTTGATTCTTTTCTCCCTGTCCCTCTCATGGATTAACTTTTTTTTATGATTGAACAAACTAATTTACAAAAATCACTTGTAAACAAGTTATGCAAATGATAACAGTGAATTAAAACATGAATCCTGTTGTTCCACTGCCTCCAAGAAGATGGTTTCTGCAATTCATAAGCTAATTGCTGCTTGTGAGATTTTTGAGAAAGTTTTTGACATGAACCAAACAGAAGAAAGAATGTCACTCTGTCCATATCAATGTAGCAAAAACAACATTGCTGGAAATATTAAGGTAAATAAAGGCCCCGAGCACCTGTAAAACTACATACAGCATCCTCAAAAAATGCTGAAAAATAAACAATTTTAAAAGAGGTTCATAACTGAGGGCCTCCATCATGTATTTTTTCCTGCTTGTAATTATTGTTAATGAAGAAAACAGGAAATGATAAACGGTACCCTTCCTTCTTATTTTTTCACCGCAGAGTGATAAACATTTTTCGAAGACATTCGTGGCCTAGTTTTGTGGAGGCATGTGGATGCTGGCAGCAGGCAAATAATCCACTTAAAGTGGGGATAAATGAGGCTGAGCAGAGGTTCAAAGAGCACATCCATCAGATTGGAGCTACACAGGCTCTCTGAGGTGACTGTGTGTGTGTGTGTGTGTGTGTTTTTGTTTGTGTGGGTGGGTGGGAGGATCACTACAGTGCAGGATCTTTGCGGCATTGATCACGTCCCTCATTTAGTGCATAGAGTGGTAATCAATGCAGGCCGGCGCAATCCTGCCATGATGGAATAGTTTGATGTGTTGTTGTTTGATGTGTACACAACAGCTCCAGATTCATCTCTCGCTCCACCACACACATTCTGTGTATGCCTATACCTACCAATCAGTCTCAGTGAGTGGCCAACAACTAGTTAAAATACAAAATGCTGCAGCACGAGCACTCACTAGGAATATAAAAAAAGATGAACCTGTCCTTGCTTCCTTACATTGGCTTCCTGTTAAAAGCCGAATTGATTTTAAAATACTTCTCCTAACATATAAAGCCCTTAATGGCCTTGCTCCAGCATATATTAAAGACTTATTAAAGACTTACTTGTTCCATACCACCATTCTAGACCCTTAAGGTCACAGAATGCTGGTCTCCTAGTAATTCCTAGAATATCAAAATCGACAATGGGAGGAAGAGCATTCTGCCATCGTGCGCCTGTCCTGTGAAACAAACTCCCTTCTAACATTCGTCAAATGGACACTCTCAACACCTTTAAGTCTAGACTCAAAACTTTTCTATTTACTGACCCCTTTAGTTAGGGATGGTGTATGGTAAGCCACACCTCCTCAGTGTATTATTGGAAAGGACTGCCTCTGCTGTAAGCTCCCGTCCAGGGCTTGGTGGCCACTGACCATTTCCTTTGGTGGTGTTGGCTTGTTATACATCATACCTTAGTTATGCTGCTAGAGTTTAATGCCGCCACAATCCACCCATCTGTTAACCCGTACAATTTTCACTATTCTTTCTCCTCCTCTCTCTTTCCTCTCCACTTACTTCTCTCTCTTCACTTAGCCAACATCTGTATATGGTTTCACATGCAATATAACTCACATTCTCTGAAATCTGATGGAGACTTTTCTAACTCATCTCCTCTCTGATTTTCCATGCCTTTACCACCCTGCCGTGAGTCATCACTGCCTTCCACTGCCTGCGCCTGCACCTCCTGGGTTCTCCTGGGACCTTCTTCCAACGTGATCCGGCGGCACTCCTGAATGGTCCTCAACCCACTCCACTGTCCATGCCACTGCCTCCCTGCTGAGGGTCACCCCTGCCTTCCACTGCCTGATCCTGCATCTCCTGGGTGGTCTGCCTTCAGCTTCACAGATGACCCTGACATGATTGATACAGCCTCTAGCTGGCCCCTGGCTTGACTGCGCCTAATGACATGGGACTATATCCTGGGATTCTAATGGGACTCCTATATGACTTTACTTTATTTACCAAAATTTTCTTGTAATGTGTATCTAATGGAATAATAGTGGACTACTCACCATCTGAGAGACTGAAAACCTGCCCTAGGCAGTTGGGTTAGCCCCTTGAGCCGTCGGAACTGCCCAAGATTTCTTCCTCTACCATAACAAGTAAAAACAAAAAACGCTGCTAGGGAGTTTTTCCTTGCCCCTGTTGCTCATTGGGCCTCTTGTGTTAAGCGCTTTGTGACATGCCTTTTGTAAAAATGCGCTATATAAATAAAATTGAATTGAATTGAATTGAATTAAAAGTGCACACTTTCTAAACACACACTCTGTCCACACCACAGGTAATGGTCTGTTTGATTCAGTTTACAAATAAAAAGCATCTAATCAGAAATAATTAATTAGACGTAATTAGTCATGCTATTGATACAAGCACAGTTAAACTAAGCTCTGTGACTGTCACACACACACACACATTTTACCTCTTTATTTGTATTGACACATAGACATGAATTGCATCACACACACAAACACACACACATCAGCATGCACACACATGCACAACTGGACAAAAAAAGCATTAAACCTTAAACAGCACAAACAATTGAAAACAAATTTTGACAGCGTGTCCTGGCACTAGTTACTAGTTAACTAGTTTCAAAGAAACGTTTCAAAGAAACTTACCTTTGTACTGTTACACTGTACTGTTTCATTTGAATTAATGAACCTTTAGATAGATAGATAGATAGATAGATAGATAGATAGATACTTTATTGATCCCCAAGGGGAAATTCAAGGTCCCAGCAGCTTAAAAAATCACACACAACATATACTACAGTTACTAAAAATAACAATAAAATACAAATACTGTGGGTACAGATGCGCATGAATGTACTGAGGTACAGTATGGGGAGTGTGTCAAGGTAGTTGTGCAAATGAGACCAGTAGTGCAATAGTGCAAGGTTAAAAGTCTATTGACCAGCAATAAATATGTGCATATGTAAATGGACAATAAAAAATATCAGCATAGCAATAATACAGTTCTAGTATAAGTATATGGACAATAAGATAAAAATAAAAATAGCCTAGTAATGTAAAATTACAGCATCAGTGCAAGGATAAGTCTGTATAAGTCATATACATGTTCATGCATCAATCAAGTATGCAGGTCAAGTATGAAGTTACAGTGTGAGGAGGAGTTGTGCATGTGGGCTAATGCAGCCAGTAGGGTCCCTAGTCAGTGTCAACAATACACAGTATTGTAGAAAATGTCTTGTAATTGTATAAGAGTGTAAGAGTGTTCAGGTGCAGATAGACTATGCAGAGAAGTCCAACTCTCCTTTTCCTTTCAGTGAAGCATTGTAGAGTTGTATGGCCCTGGGTACAAATGACTTCCTAAGTCTGTCTGTTGTGCATGTCAGGGAGCGTAGTCTCCAGCTGATCAAGCTCTTCTGCTGCATGATAGTGCTGGAGTGGATGACAGTCATTGTCCAGGATGTTGAGTAGCTTGTTCAGGGTCTGATACCGAGGTGATGCACTCCAGTTCAGCTCCCACAACAGATCCAGCTTTCCTTACCAGCCTGTCCAGTCGCCCAGCATCCCTCTTCTTAGTGCTTCCTCCCCAGCATGCCACTGCATAGAAGAGGACGCTGGCAACAACAGACTGGTAAAACATCAAGAGAAGCTTGCTGCAGACGTTGAAGGACCTTTGTGTATTAAATGAGTTTTATATGCAGTTGCTAAATCATAGACAGTACTGAACAAAGCATTCCTGGTGGTGCTTCAATTTCAAACCAGGCCCATTATGGATTAAGAACACACAGGTACTTAGAAATTTGGTGTTTCACAAATGGGCTTGAAATGGCATTTTGCTCTAGTTGGAACTACAGAAACAATTCCCATTCGCTATAGCTGGTTCATCTTGGTACGCCCAGACTAAAGGGTACTGCTATAATTTTGGCTGTGCTGCCTGTTCCTGCCAGAGTGCTCTGCACCTGCATCATAGCTGAAATGCTGCCCATCCCCTCTGGACCTCCATGTAAATGCATCATCACTGGCACATGTACCTACACCCCCAAGCCTCCTACTGTATATCCCCCTCTCTTCCCCAACCCCACTAACCCCACCACTGCTGCTCATTGCCTATAATCTCCCCTGCTAAGCTGTTAAACTGACGTGAATCTGCATGATCACGGCCATAATGCAATCACTGTTATAGCTGGCTGCTTTATGGCTCTGCTGTTCTTACAGTAGTGACTTCAAGGGCACGCCGGCACTGTATATTCAAACTGGCCTTCTGCCACTTTTACTGCACAACCATTATATGGAATGCTGCCAGTTCCCATCCTAATCCTAAAAACATGCACAGTAGGACCTCAGGTTTGGATCTCCCATTTGTCTTTACAGTATAAACGTTTACATTTAGCATATGCTGTTATCCAAAGCAACGTACAATTTTAACTATCAGTTGGTTCAGGGTCAGTCTCCCCTAGAACAACCTGTATTAGGGAGTGTGTTTTGCAGACCGGATTTGAACCCAAAATATCAAGGCTACTAGCAGGTTCCATAAGCACTATACCACCACCACACCCCATAAAAATACTGTAATATGCCTGTACTGATCTGTCTGTCTTGGCCATCACAGGGTCACATGTTAGTCACATGTTAGGTGTCCCCCTTCTGTCTTTCCCTATCTTCTGAAAATGTTTGCTCTAATTAGGGTTGCAAAGGGGTGGAAAATTTCCGGTAAATTTCTGGAAACTTTCCGGAAACTTTCCATGGAAACTTTAGCTTGGGAATTTTAGAAATATTCAAAAATGGAAATTTGTGGAAATTATGTGAATTTATGAGAATTTATGGGAATTAACTGGAAATTTTGGATGATTTTAAGAAACATAGACCATATGAATCATATACCAACAACATATTTTGTAATTTTTGCAAAAAAATATACAATTCAATTAAAAATATAGCATTTTTCTGTTAAATATGTAGATTGTAAACTGAACGAACGGAAAGGGCTATCAAAACATTTAAATGATGTATGAAATCAGGTGTGGTTATGTAAAACTGCTTAGCAGGACGCAGAAGAAACAGCACATTTTGTGCTATCTAGCACCATGATAAGCTAACTTCTTTAATACAAAAGTGCTAGCTAGCTTACCTTTAACATATCTGCCTTACCAGTGAGCTAGCAATCTATATTTTGATTGGGCTAGCTAAAATCTAACATTTTAGAACAAATATCATCTAAGTTATATCATCATAACTTGCTTGACTGTTTGTAGTCCTCAAATGTGTAGCCTCACGTGTCTGTATCAGTGACTGTATGTGGCTCATAAAGGTTGCTTTAGCAGTCCATAATTCTAGAAATCAATGAGATGTGATGGGAGGATGCACAATGCGTATAGGAGGTGCGACCTCAATAGCCCTGCACTAAGAAGTGTGTTATGCCCCTGTGATTGAAGAATAGCAAATTATAGGCTACTCAACTTTATGCATATCACATCTCATAGTTTTAGCCAAGACTGCTAAAATATTATTTTCTACCAACTGTCTTTATGTCCCTGACCTTTAGTTGAGATAATTCCCATTTTTTTCCAATTAATTCCCGTTAATTCCCATAAATTCCCATAAATTCCCGTTAATTCCCATGGAAAGTTTCCAACTTTGAAAATTCCCGGAATTTTGCAACCCTAGCTCTAATGGATGAATGTCAACATTTGAAGTGATCTATGAGAAGTACCCTGAGTCATACTTACATACATTAATATGCTGACATACATACATTACAGGGCCGGCTCGTCCATTAGGTAATATAGGCAAATGCTAGGGGCGCAATCCATCCAGGGGGCGCCATACAAAACGGAGGGGGGAAAATGCAAACATTCCACTAAAACAAGTTAGTAATGTGCCTTAGAATAAAAACTAATCTCACATGCCTTAATCTATAGTAGGCTAATAATCATAATGATGCATTACTTGATGCATTACTTTCCTGTGGCGCCCCACCTCCCTCCTTCATCTAATTAGTCTTTACCTGCTACATGAGAGAACGCAACGCAACCTACCTCACTTCAATCGCGATTTTAAAAGATTGTCGCTGTTAACAGACTGTTGTCTATCTTAGTGAATAACAACGCATATTTCTGCGGGTGTTTCGCATGCAAGATACAGCAAGTTATAACGTAAAATTAATGGTAAACCTCCTTTACAACATACAGCAAATGGTCAGATATTTTGCCTATATTTGCGACGTAATACTAGTTTGTTATAGGTAACGTGCATCCCGTGGTTGATGGCCGATGAGATTGGATGCGCGGTTTTTTTGCGCCTTGTGACTTAAATATAGCCTGCTTCATTGGACTGAAATTTCAGGTGTCAGGCTACTTCTTGTTTGCTCCTCGCAGGGTGCTTGCGCAAGTCTTGAAAGTCTAAATATATATGGAATTTTAAAACAAACTTGAATTTTGTGTGAAAGTCTTAATAAAGTATGGAAACAAAATGTATGGTAGAATTTTACAGTATGCTCAAAGGCATTGTGAAATGAGAAATAGGAAGGTACACTATAAAACTAATTATTTTACTAACTGGTCACGTACATTTCAAATTAACACAATTGGTACAATCTCAACCAATGAAGTAGGCTGCATACAAGTGCAGGCTTGCATACAAGTATACAAGTATATAAAGTCAAGGTCTTGGGGGGCGGGTTACAATAAGTTGTAAAAAAAAAAAAAAAAAAAAAAAAGTCTGGAAAATGTTTGGAATTTTAATTTGGAAGAAGAGCAAGCACCCTGTCCTCGTGTAGTTTGTTGCCATATGCCTTTTTAAACCAATATATGGAAGATAAGATTTGTTAGGCTATAGCCTAATTGACATGGAACATAGGTGAAAATGGCCTTGTTCCAACTTTTTGGGGATTTGAGATTTATATATTAACTGCAGAGGTTACTCACACCCACCCCTGCAAATCCTCCTGTCACCTAAACCTCAGTGACACAATCTAGCAGTGGGTTTTGAATGTGTTAAATTGGTTTATTTAAATAAACAAATGTCAAAGCTATTTAGTTTCTTGTGAGAATGTAGCAGTGGATTTTACTGCAATGCAAGGGGGCGCCACCTAATATCTTGCCTAGGGCTCCAAATCTGTTAGAGCCGGGCCTGATACATTAACATGCAGAAAAGAGGCAAATGAATCGAATTTAAGATGTCTTTGCTGGTGAAATCAATGCTGTGCGTGAGTGTGTTTGTGGCGTTGGTTGACCTCTGCTTCTACTTGTGGTGTTTATTGCTTTACCTATAATGAGAATGGGTGAGTAAGACTCAGTGGTCACATTAACATTCCCCATTAAAATCCCAGACCCCCTAGCAAATAATTAACATGTACATTACGAGGCCTCTAAAACAAACTGTATATCACTGATGAAAACTACAAATGCAGAACTAATACTTTTTATATAAAACCATGCACACAACAAATTGGACAGTGTCTGTTTTACTCTGTAAGAGTAGAACATTTGGACAAGCATAAACACAAATAACAGATTAAAATGAAACGAAACAAAGCAGTTCAGTTTTTGGTAACCAGTATTTATAAATTCCCCTAGCACTATGCTCCTTAAGGTTTCTGCTATGTAGCTTGATTGTAATCCTCGTTTTGTAAGTCGCTTTGGATAAAAGCGTCTGCTAAATGCATAAATGTAAATAAATGTAAATGTAAATTATAAACGCATTCAAGGGTTATGATTAATTAATTGAGCCTTATAACTGATGACTGTGCAGTTGCCTTTAACTGAACACTATGACCACAACTGATGACATAGCTAGTTAGCTCATAATGTCATGGTATAAGCCTTTAATGTCTTGAAGTGTTATATTATATAAGACTTCAATTTATTAATTGCCCATGGCAAATATGACATTACAAGTACTCAGTGTGTAAGAGATGATCAGATATTAGTAACTGATTGCTCATGTCTATAAGGCACTGTTACAGGCAAGTGGTATATTTCCCAGGGGATTAAAAGGACACTTCTGTGTGTGACAGCTGACTACTAATAACATGATAATAATGTAATAATGCATTTATAATGCGTTTGTGAATAGTGGGTTCACAGAAAGTATTAGCAAATTTTGTTACCCCCCCCCCCCCCCCAAAAAAAGGTCATACACACACACACACACAGTCCTTCTAGTCACACACTAGCTGAAGCTAGCCCTGTTTTTAGAGGGCTGTGCCCTGTTTGCCAGAGCACTCTCTCCTCTCCTCCTGTCCAATTAGAGCTCATCTAATAATCCCTTACTCTCTGCTTCGGTGCTTGGAGTCCATTAAGCATCAATGACGGCAAGAGGCAGTCATAAATAAACAGCTGAACCCCTGGGACAACAATAGAGATCTTACAAGAGGCTGAGAGAACCAGGATTTATTCTTCATGCTTTGACTGGTGAGAAAAGGCCAGGGGGAAGAGAGGGAGAGGAAAAGGAAAAGAGAGAGAGAGAGAGAGAGAGTTATGAAAGGTTGAGTGGTTGGTCTATGAGAAAAGCTCAGGAAGACAAGATTGATAACAAAAGATCACAGAATTTGATTTGTACAGATTTGTAGATTTACAGATAGAAAATAATTTAAAATAGCTACTCTGCTTGCTGCTGACTAGCTGCTCAAAGTTGGCTTGAAAGAAATCTTACCAGTGGTAGCTCAGATTTGTCTTTACATGCATGCAATGGTAACACAGAACTACAAACATTCAGAATCACATGACTCACTTGATAGGATGCAGCCAGAGATGAGGTGAGATCGACAACTGGGTCACCCTCAGAAGTATTAAGGCATCTTCTTTATTCCTCAAAAGGAGGAGGACTGAACTAATGACAGGCGGAACCAATTTCCTCATCCTCTACCCTCCAACTCAACAGCAAGTCAAAAGGAGTTCAAAGGCAAAAACCTTGGAGAAAAACAGTGACTTGGCAACCATTAGCCTAGCTGAGTTCTAAAAGGTCTCTCCTTCACTCTCACTCCTCTCTCTCTCTCCCTCTCTCCTTCTCTTTTTCTCCTGACTCTCTTAGACACATTCCCCTAACGTTTGCAAGCATCAGAGGCTAATCTATGTTAAATCTACTTTCATTACTATGCTCCACGGCTAATGTTTTGCTTCGAAACAGTGTTCCCTTAATGAAGGAGTGAGGAGAGGTCTGGGTGCAACAAACAGATCGATGAGCAAGCCATGCACATGTTAAACAAGCCACAGCTGGAACCCAGGCTTTCAATGAATGCCTGTGACTGTAGTGGAGGACCAGGGACCAGCAGGTGCCGTAAGAGCCATCTGGAGGGTTCAGAGGCAAAACCCTCCATCTTAAAAACTCTAAAAAAATAAAATAAATATCTAAATGTCCATCTAAACTGTTTCAAACAGCAATTTGAATCATATCAAGTAAAAACAAATCTAACCAATAATCCAATTAATCTGGACCGATAATATTTTATTAGGATGTTTCTCTTTGTAAACTTTTTAGAAATATATTAATTGTATATCAATTTATTGCACTTGGACTTTGCATGTGAAGTTGCATTATATGCTGGGAGTTTGTTCCCCATACTGTATGTCAGTGTCTTTGATAGTATGTGTTTATGTTATTAGCAGCACATGAGTCATATACATATGATACAACGGTACATACAATGCCTTTGCATGATGACCCTCTTACTGGTTGCCATGACACTAAAATGAAATCTCAAAATGCATTTACTGGTAATAGAAGAGGCAGAGGCAAACAGAAGAGGTATCAGTCTTCAAACACACAAATACATTCAGTACACAAAAATAAGCTAAATACTGTATATGCAGCACTCTATCAACTGGCAGTAGAATATGATGGGATGGGATGAGAGATGCTTCAGGCATTGTAATTCAGTAGTAACACAAGAAAGTTTACCAGATGCAAAATACATACAGGACACATATGTCATTTCACTACATGGAAAACCGTCTAAATTCATTGCTGACCTGAAGGACTTTTCCAACAAGAAGACAGTTTTTTTTTTGCTGGATACATGAAATGTGTAAATTATATGAAGTGGTTAATCTCTGTGACAACTGAACACACCTGGCAACTGATAGTGACTAGACAAATATAAAGTTCTTTTATGAGTTCATACAATGTTAAGTTTAAAGAAGGCTTTTTTCAGTTAAATAATCAAAAAGATCAAACCCGATTTAAAACATGAATAGAAATCCATGCGGTTGATGCTGATCTTTGGTGAGGGTAACAGATTGAGGGGGCTGTGCGGAGCCGAATCTGAATGGCCATTTATTTGCATGGCTTTGAAGGCAGCTGTGTCCTGCTGCCCCTGTGCTTCATCTGTGATTTGCTGCCTTCTCCCTCTCTCTATCACTCTCTTCTGCCTTCTCTCCCTCTCTCTATCACTCTCTTCAGTGGTTTAGGGGTCGAGTCAGGCGACATCAGCTGCTCCTTCAGCAATCAGTGGCCAGATGCATTCCTCACTGCGTTTGTGACAGAGTGGTCCGCCAGTTGATTGATTTGGACCCTTATCTCGATCCTGCCCAGTTCCATACGAGTCGCAAACATAAATTGAGAATTTGGCAGAAAGTTTGGGTGACTTGTGTGGTGGCTGTGTCTATGCAATTACTGACAAACTTTTTTTTTTCGCCTGGATATTGCACTTAGACTCAGTGGCATTGTGGCATCTTCGAACAAACAAGGCTGAAATGATTCCTTTAGAGAATGGCTCTACCACAGTATTTTTAATGTATTTATTTGCTACTAAACAGTTGGCTTCTACCAGCAAAGCAATTTATTCTCAAACCCAAGGTGATTGCTATCCAAGAAAAATACTTATTCTTCCCGGTATTAGCAATGCTAAGACAGGGATCCTGATACCAACGAGGGCCCACAGATTAAATAAACTGACTCCATCTGTGACTGAATCTATCCTTTCTTCACCCAACATCACTAAACACTTCTATCAAATTAGTCTCCTCCTCCACCAGCGTAAAAACGTAGTACTCCCTTATCCTTTACACAACTTTTATTGGGTTTATTTTGTTACGCTTCTTTGAATATAACTACAGTAGAGTGGCCTTGAGTTTGAGAAACTTGCTTTTGTACTACTACTTTTACTTTTAATAATAGTAATACAAATTATTATTTGTAAGTATTAATTATAGACACAAATAGGTTCCAAAAACAGACAGGATAGCACTCTGTCTAAAACTAAAGGATAAATCAAGGGTGATAAAGGGTAAGTGCCAGAATGTTGGTGCCAATGCAGTTCCTCCACATTCCTGTAACATTGACATTGCTGTCAAGATTACATGCTCGGCACTGTCACTACAATATGCAATGCCAGTTACCGATTTGGAAGCAAGCTGTCACCGTGACTCAGCATCCAAGACCTTGTAGAAAGGTCAAATGTTTCTCATCCCCCTTTCTCTCCTGTTTGAGTGGCCTTGTCATGTTTTGAAAACCCCTCGCAGCATATCCAAAAACGCTGCATCATGCAAGGTCTGTAGAGTCACCACACCACTCAACTCCACGGAAGTGGCTGGAATTTGAGGGCTACCTGCCAACAGCGCCCTTCAGTGCACCCTAGTCCATGCGTGCTTGCCGGGGATGCGCAGGCACAAAGTGAGGCCCTCTCAGGTGTGAACTGATGTGCCCAGACAGAACGAGTGGAAGAGTAGTGAAAAATTTATTCTCTGGAGGGAGGCAACGGGTCGAAACAGTAGCTCCAGCCCTTGCCTAAACACACACCTACCAACTTCATCCACCCCCCAAACTCCTCTGCCTCCACCTACAAAATAGAACCAAATGAGGCAGAGACATGGTCCACATTACACGACATGACATATTTATGGACTCCATGGTGGGGCTGTGGGGAGTGCAGATGAAGGGGTTGGGGCATGGTGGGTAGAAAGGGAAGTGTTACACATCGAGTTTCAATGTGACATTGCCAAGGTCGCCATGGGACCCATGTGAGATGAAAACGTCATGGAAACGTTACCTTTGTCAATACTGCTTAACAATGATTGCACCGCAGGGGCTCCTGTCATGTGCCAGGCACTGCTTCTGTACCAGAATTACTTTGGACATGTTTATCATAATGAGAGGGAAACAAAAGGGGTGCTAGGAGCTGTTGGTGCATGTTTTTCTCCCTTGAGTGTTGGGCCCCACACATTAGCTCATCGCTTTCCATTTCACTCAGTGGAAAATTGACCTGTGGGAATGCGGACAGGACGCAATGCCCTCCGACTTCTCCGTGCCTGCCGCATCACCTCCCTCTGGCCTCCCGCGGTGACATGTGACTTGAAATGGCAAGATGCTGCTGCCTTTAAATTGGAAACGAGAGGTGACTAATTCCCATTTGCATAGCTCTCGCTGTTTGTTAACCGTAGTGTCAGTTACCCACGCTGGCTGCTTTATTCTCAGCTCCGCTCACAGTTCTTGTCGAGCACCAACTGGAAGAGGCTGGCGCATCAGGCACACACACCAACGCACACACCAACTGCGATGCATCTTTATCAGGGTTCTGGCAGGGCCCTTTGAGGTGTGAGGAAGGCTGGACCAGGATTTGTGTGAGCTTCAGCTTCCAGGATGTAAATGAGTTCCTCCTCCTTTTATGTATCTATTAACAGTACATGTGTGCCGCATGAAACAAAGAAGTATAAATACTGATATTTATTTTCAGCAGATAATAAGAGGAGAATTCATCTATAGGCGTGTAGCCTGTGTTCATTTTCAAATTGAGCTTATAGCGTATTTGCATTTTAAAATCCAGTGGTTTGTTATCTGTAATCCAGAATCATGTTTTAACAACTGGTTTCTGATCACAGATAGCAAAACACAAGATTTTCAATTCAGGATAATTTTTATCCAGATCAAATCATTTTGAAGAACCAACCGGGCCCTGAGGATTTCCTGCCCATGACATAAAGCATGGGACCTGTAATATACACCTCTTTGAGGTTTAATACATTGCTCAGAATAAAGCCATGAAAGGACTTGGACATGAAGGCGAAATTATTTATAGACAACAACTGAGAATAACCACAGAGATAATGCAGGAGTCAAATCTAGGGCTTGTAGTTCCCAGCAATTTCAACCAGATATTTCAAAGTAAACAAGAACTATTTTAGAAGGAAAGATTTTCTGAGGCATATACTAGACACTACAGTAGGTGGGTGACCATACACACGTTAGATGGGCTGTGGCGGCACAAAGCTAAATACAGACTACAGTATAACTATTAATTAAACAATGAACAACAAACTATACAAACAACATAGTGGAGCAGCATATGTGCCCAACGGCAGACACTGTGGTAGAGACAATGTCATTAAAATTGGTATGACATCATCCTACCACATATGAAAAATATATTACTGCAAAGTGTATCATTTCAACAAGTTATACTGTACAACACTTGACTTTCTTTTGTCTGCCTATAGGCTAGGCTGTGACTGTGTCTAGGGAAAGAGAGTGTGTGAAGATAGTGAGCGCACTGGGGTCACATGCAGTTCACAAACAATACAGTTGCTGTTTCATGGGCTTGGGTGACAGAGATGTAAAGTTGACATTGATGATTTGCAATGAAGAGAAAGGGGATTTGTTCCATGTGTTAGAGTGTGTCCAAATATTGTTGTGTATTTGGGTCTGTGGAATAAGCCTCCAAAGGTAAAAAAAAACAGGTTTTTAGTATGAGGAGCAACAAAGCAAGAGCTATTTTAAGAAAACCATGTTCAATAACAGACACACTTGGCACTTTACGAACAGCATTATCTTCCTTTATACCTTTCTCAGTATAATATGCAATTAACAGCCCATGTTCATCCCAAAATGTAATTGTATTATAATTGAAATATTCCTGCAGCATGTTATGCCACCCCCTACTCTGTCTAGAAATTGTAATTAGCTATAGTTTTTGTAGGTCTGCAATATCTATTCAACCCTCTTTCTAATGAAAACACTAAGCAGTGAATAGCCCATATCTGAGGATGTAACTGAACTATCAAGTTATATAGGGTTATTTGAATAGCAGGTTACTGTATGATATCCTTTGGTAAAGTAAAGCAGAAAATGTTTGCAATTTTTTGCATTTTAAATATGACAGAACCAGATACATTTGCTGACAAATTTAAACACGGAAGTTGCATTATTAGTGCTTCACTAGCTCCAATTAAATGATTTATTAACACAAGGAGTCGGAAGTAGCCTACCTGCTATTCATACCTTATAAAGTGTGGAAAAAGCTGAGTACAGTATTCTTCATTAAAGACATGAACAGCAGTGTGTTGTCTTGTAATACATTTTTTGTGTTCTTAATACATGTGAACAGACTAATAAAATTACAGTGTGTAACAGAGCCTTAATTAATAAATTGTTTTCATCCTCAATCATTCTACAAACAACATTATCTTCCTCTATACCTTTCACAGTGTAATATGCAAATGAACAGCCCGTGTTCATCCCAAAATGTAATTGTATTATAATTGGAATATTCCTGTAGCATGTAGCATGTTCCCTGCTCTGTCTAGAAATTATTCTACAATTACCAGCGGACTAATGGCCATTGTGATAATGGTCATTTTGATGCTATGCAATGCTTCCAATCACTTTAATCAACAGGACACTTTCACAAACACATTAGAGCGCACTTATCATTTTGCACACAACAACAATTATAGAAACATGATATGCTGAGAGAGTCAGAATTGTTCTCACCTTGTTTCACTCAGGGAAGACCATATCGATTGAGGACAGAGTGACTGTGTTTGCATATAGATCACCCTTTCTCTCCAAGGGTATTCAATATAATACATTTTTGGTCTGTGTCTTTTCCTTTCTTACAATCTTTATTCGCGTTGGAATAGGGCAGCTGCTTATGATGGAAACGACGTTGGCATGAGATGAGTTGCCACAGTGCAGGGATTGTATTGCACAGGGTTGCTGGTGATATCTCCTATGTCTTGCTTTAATTTACTGTAAACGCTCCTCTGACCACAAACTCTGTGTACTGTAGCTTGCCGGAAGGGTTTTCATGGTGGGTTTAATATTTCAGTGCTGTGCAACTGGACCATCTGGCCTCTCTCAACCCAATCTGGTACAAAGTATTGAGTCCCCCCACACCCTCACTCTCTGGCTTTCCCTTATGGCTTTTAACTTCTTGGGAAATCAAAATTTGATTCTTTTTTTATTCTTTTATCTCAAATAAGTCAGATACCAAGTGAATAGAAAAATATGTATCATATATACCACTATAGATCTTTGTCCTGTGTCAAATAAAAACTGTTACATTCCATGTACATACATAAAATATACATATCCACACAACTTCCCTAAACCACTGACAGTTAGCAACAAAGTCTCTAACAGCACATATAGCATATACAATACTTCCCATGACTGTTCTCTTGACCTTGTTTTAGTTTCAGGGTTTTAGATCTTCAGCTTTAGGTGAGCCTGGTGTACAAAGGAATGCTTCAGCCTTATCCTGTTCGATTACGGAACCCTGAATCTGCATTAAGATGGTAACAATTGAACAATTGGTGGTAACAATTGATAGTTTAATACTCTTCAATCAGAACTGTACAGTACACAGTATATGGGCGATTCTATCATTATCTGTTCATTAATATGCATAGTTGTTACACTATGGTGATTTTTTATCCATTAGAAATCAAATTACTTAATAATATGCTACTCTACTCATTATGAGCTCATTCTACCCATAGACAATTAACTAGAAGATTTTCACCAGTATTGCCTGCTAATTACTATAGTGCTAAAACACTGCTTAATAGTGTTGTATATGAATGCACTCTGCTTTGCTCAGTAAGGTAACAGTAACTCAGTAAGAAGCTTATGATTTACTTATGACTTATAGGTGGCCTTGAACCTATAGTGATGCGGTGATGTCAATTTTAAGAGTTGGCCTATGTTGAAACTTCTCTGCTACCGATGACCCTGACTCCAGTTCACTGCCAACAACAGAGCCAGCTTTTCCTACCAGCCTGTCTAGCCATCCAGCATCCCCCGTCCTTGTGCTATCGCACCAGTGCACCACCGCAAGAGCACACTGGCCATGGCAGACTGATAAGCAGGAGTTTGCTGCCGACATTGAAGGACTCCAAGCGCCTGAGGAAATAGAGACTTCTCCGTAATTGTATGTGCTGACCATCCCCTCCATTACCTGGACAATGGAGACAGGCAGCAGAATACAGGGGAGTAGGGGAGCCATTCTCTTGAAGTCCACCAACATTTCTTCATTGGTTTTGAACTGCAGATACTTTGTCTTCCCACAAAGTCCTCCACAAGGCTCCAATTACTTTGTCATCAGAGAACTTTAATATTTGAGGTTATAGTACCAAGCACACAGATCCACTTTATATAGAATGGGATCCTCTACTCCCACACTCCCCTGGCAAGAGAATTGTAAGGGGTCAAGTGCATGGCCAACCAATACACATATATAGCTTATACCGCTATAAGTTACAATTGGGAATGCACTCTCACTCAGATTTGCTATACTACAATGTAGATATATTGTTGTTATTATTATTATTATTATTATTATTATTATTATTATTGTTATTATAAGTAGCTGTAATCTCTTTTGTAAAATGTATACAGCAGCAATTATACAAAAAAAAAAAACTTGAGAAGCTTTTGGTGTGTATTTAAAGTCAGACTTCATTTACAGTGTTTTTACAAAAGATGGTCTCCAGCACAAACCGACAACCTAAGATGTCGTTTTTCATTTAGGCTTACGTAAAACACTTTGATGCGGCACTGGATGCTGTGCTGAGTGGTTTTCAGCTCTGGGTAACACATTTTCTGACATGAGGGGTTCATCAAAAGTAAAAAAAAAAAAAAAAAAAAACATACATGAAAACATGTAACTGAATGTTCTTGAGAGTACTAAAAGGAGTAAGAGGGAAAATAAATAAAGACCTTGGGCAGCAGAATGGCTGAATGATGTAGGAAAGAACAGGACTGCTACAAGATTTTTCAAATTATATACTGATAGCTGGAGATTTGGACCTAGATAAAATCTTGTGAAAGCAATAGCTTAATTGTTAAAGGTTAAATTCCAGGTTAACCATCACCATCAATAAATGTGTACATAAAGCGTTCAATGTGTATATATTTGAAGATTTTTGTCTTGAAATGTGTTAAAATAACATTTATTGCGGTTTGAAAAAAGGCAGCGAGTTCGTTGTTATTTCAGCGTTATGTCACAAAAGGAACTCATAAGAATCGGCACAACCTAAAATGCTTAACGTGTAAACGCAAAACATAGCTTAATGTACCAAAACAGCGATCAATCATCACCAAATTTCTCATGGACGTCTCTTTTTAGGCCTACTTTCAACTCTCTAAATATCAAAACCGAATTCCCAAAACTATGGATGATACCTGCCTACGCTTTTATCTCTGCATAGGCGCCCATTGTAGCCTACAGACAAAGCTTAACGTAGCTTAATGTGCCAAAACAGTGATCAATCAGAACCAAATTTCTCATGAACCTTTATAGACATGCTTACTTTCACCTCTCCTAATATCAAAACGGAAATCCTAATATTATAGATTTGTGGGTTAAACAATACTCTTCCATAGGCGCCCATCAGTGACGGTTTTAGGCATGGGCGAACGGGGCAGCCGCGCAGCCCGGCGGCATTACGTGGGGGGCGGCACACAAACTTGGAGGGGGAAAAAAACCGAGAGGGGCCTAGATGATTAATCGACATGTGACACGTGCCAGTGGCATGTAAAAGACGTGTCACTGGCATCGAAAGTTTGTCACGGCAGCGATTAGCCTTTTTCACAAAAACATAGCGTTCGATTCAAAGCTAGGGGTATGTGTCTTTATTTCCGGTTAGCCATCTCGCTATACTGAAACATTGCGAGCATGGCTCAAATTAAGACAAAGTTGTGTTGCGTGCCTCATTGTACAAATACAAGCAAAAAAGACCGTTCTTGACATTTCACAAGTTTCCCATGATGATGAACGCAGGAGGACATGATGGTACGGGCAATAAGGAGAGACGAAAATCCACTGTTTAATTTTGATGAAGCACATATTTGCAGCATTCAGTTTTCGGAGCAGCAACATTCATACACTAACGTTAAGCGGCCTTAACATTATCAAGAAAGATGCAGAGCCGTGTATTTTTCTGTGGGTTACTGACAGACCTCCAGCCAGGAAATCGGTTTATGAGAGGTCGACGGAAAGATTGGGGTTTGTTGTTTGTGGTCGTCAAGTCTGATCTTGTGGTCGAGAAGACGCTAGCATTGTTGATGTTAGCATTGGCTTGGACCACGACTATGTGCAGGCAACCCCAGGTAAGATTCTTGCTTGCTGTGTATGTGTACATGCGTGTATGTGAATGTATGGTTGTACGTATGTAGGTTTTGTTGAAATGTGTAATTTTGGTGTTCTGGGATACGTGTTTACAGATAAGCTTTTGATGTGCCAGAGGCAATGGAGGCTGTCATCTAACATTAGCTTATGAGCGCCAAACTGATTAGTGCAGGGGAGCCAGGTTGTCTTAGAAATTCTCTGTGAAATCATATTCAAACGTCCTGCCCTGTTTTTTATTTCTGGTCAAAATGCAAATGTTTTGTTTGTTTATCATCTAATCTCAAAATTGTGTTTTGTGTTTTTTGTGTTCACATTAGGTGCATTGGATGTGGCCTTGGCTTGGGTTGAAAACCCAAGTAAGAAGACTTACACCTATGCAGCAGTTTCAGCTCTCTAGATATTGTACCTCTCATGCTGATGTCCGTTACTACATCCGATCTCCATCAAAATGCATCTGGTCAGGTGCGTATCCTTTAGAATGCGCACAGCCAGTCGCTGCATGGACTCTTCATCTCTGGCATGTAGGACTCATGAAAACAACTGGCTGTCAATACCTGCTCAATAGAATACACCTGTGCTGTCCCCTTTCTCTCTTGCTCCAGCGTAACCAACAGACCAGATATCACAGACACTCAAGGTGGAAGGTGTGGTGCAGCATAGGCACAAAGAAAAAGGTCAAGGGGAGCCTATACCCTGTCAGTGGACAGTCAGGACAGGGAGGAGCATCTTGGCGGTGGATGATGACACCGGGTAGAACAGCGGTGATCCAAAGGAGAATGGCCCAAATTGTCTGTACACAAATGATGTGTGGCCAAACCAGACAGCGCCTGGCAAATGAAAGGCTGGGTTCTCCTCAAAAAGTCCTGTGTGGGGAGTCCTCAAGGGTTCAACTGGAAATTGACCTGAAAGTGTTTATGTTGTAAATTGTTTACTGGGTTGGTGTGTTCATTGTGTTTTCATCTGGTTGTGTGTATCTTTTTTAATTAGTAAATAAGACTATTTTAAACATTTCTGTAGTTGACTGAAGTGCAAAAAGCACGAATATATTTAGTTCCACCTAAAATAATAGTTTAAATTGGATGCCACAAGCCTTTATAGAGCATTTAGTGAGCGGACTTGCCAGTCTTTGGTATTTTAAATGAACAGCTGGACAACTGCTTCTGGGACAATCTCCTTGAAAGTAGGTAATAAAATAATGCAAATGTATATTTGTAAAGTTCATTGTGAATAATGATTTTTCTTGTTAATTTAATAAAAGTATGCTATTCCAGTGGAAATGTTTACCTGGGTACGTGGTTTGTGCCATGCTAGGGGTTTGCTTGGAGGTTACAGCCCCTCGCACTAACTCCCATTTCACCGCTGTTCTCTGTGTAAGGCATTACTTGTTTTTAAAGCGTAATTTACTACACACAACTTGTCTCTCTTTATCCCCTAAAATCCTCTACGCACTACCACTTCTGTTGGATTGCGTTAAATAGGCTCGTGGCATTGCTTCAACAGTGCGATGCCCTCACGACGGGCGACCAGAATTTTAAACACTGTTTAAAACAGGTTTGATTTTCTTGCGATCATGCTATTTCTAATCGGTCGTCAGGTGTTAACCGCTTCTCGTTACCCCATGACACATAAATAGTCGCACGACTGAAAAATTGTGGCAAAATGGGCCAAAAATCGCACAGTGTATGCCCAGTACAGTGCAAAATCTTCACTGCTTATCCATAAATTCCATATTTGTCCATAGAAGGTAAGACCTGCTAGTGGTCCGTGAGGTGTTCCTGTGCCATTTGCCGTTAGAAATGTATCTGTAAACTTAACTTATTGTTCAGTGGTAGAGGAGTGCCATTTACATGTCATTGGAAAGTGTCACATGTCGATTTATCCAGTGGCATGTCTTTTACATGCCACTGGCACGTGTCACATGTCGATTAATCATCTAGGCCCTACTTGAAAAAACCTGTGCCGTGAAGCGGTTTTCTATTGTATATGATAGGCTACCTGTGCCGCCCCTGCCTGCTGCTGAAGGAGCCGCACAGAAGCTGATCGAGCCGAGAGGGGATGGGGGCGCAGAGTAGGCACCTCTCCCAAATGAAGCGGACGAGAAGGTGGCTAAACTATGTCAGTGACACCTGACTTTATTACAAATAACGGACATTTCATTCAAAATATTACTTAGAAAAAAACAGAAAAAATTATAAACACAGACCAATAAGTAGCCCCTTTTATTTATTTATTTATTTGTGTGAACAAAAATAGGTAGGCCGAATAAAAAACGGTTATGATGTGGAGGTGAATTGGTTTAGTCTTGACTTAGGGTCGTGAGTGACGGCGTTAGCGGATGGGAAATCTGTTGATTGTCGATTAGGTGTAAACACAGCAATGGAGAAAAAGGCCAAAGCTATCAGGTGCCCAATTTAGGAAAAAAAAAGAAAAGATGAGATGAATCGGGATCAAAAGATAAAGGTATGCAACAATATTCTCTATGTATGTTAAGGTATTCAGTGGTGTAACGTGTACACGGTAGCCTATCCATACTAGCAGCAGGCCACTGCCATGTGTGATCAATAGAAGTTGCCGATGTTGAAATAACGTCAAGGTGTCAACGTTTCTTGAAATGCTAAAAGATATCTTTGAGGACTTTGAAAATAAATGAGCAGGGGAGGGTTGCTCAAAAAATTACATTTGCCAAGAGAGGATCATTTAAATTACCCTGGCTCATAGGCTAAGTTTCTACGAGATGACTTTTATCCTCCGGTGGACACGTTCAACTAACGAATGGCTCCTTCTTGCTTATGATGCTTGCTTGCTATGCTTACCTTGCTAAACACAATAAAAGCATAGCCTAATATATGGTTCCCATTAAATAGAGTTATGAACCAATAACTTTTTCCAGTGAAACTATTATTACTTCTACTATTATTATTATTATTATTATTATTGCAGTTTGTTTTGGACACTTTTTTGGGGGGGAGGGCGCCGGGCGGTAGTCTCGCCCAGGGCGCAATTCAGTCTAGAACCGCCACTGGCGCCCATAAAGAACATAAGTGAGGCCACTCTCGCGCTAAGGCAATGCGATGGAGAACGAGAATGACTGGGAGACAGCGGTGGAAACCCAACGAATTCTTTACTGACCATAGCCCTACAGTGTTGAGCCTATCAAGCATGAGAGAGGAAATTGTCAGGAATCGTGGCCCTGAAAGAGTTATTGAAGCTTGGCGTGAGGAGAATGAATGGCATGTTGGTCAGCTGTCCTGGTGAGTAGCTAGCTGGAGTGCTAATATAAGAGAGCCTAAATATTCTCAAAATCTGGCCATAACGTAGAATAGCAATGAGGGAACGACTGAACTCATTACTTAGCCTACATGGTGTCGGTCTTCTTATTCAGAGCCGTAGTGATGCACATTGTAACGTTACAGGCAAGCCATCATGTCAAGATGCATCAAATGTCAAGTAGCCTAGGCTAACTGTTTCCTTATCTGGTAGCCTATATTCCTTGTGATTTAATTAGCAATGTCCATCATCAGAAAGAAAAGAAATGTACTGATATTGCCCTCACGTTATGTTTGGCAGTTATTTGTGTGGGCTGTGCCGTGAGATAAACGTATTTTGGAGCTAAAACTAAGTACAGTACCTCTCAAAACCATCCCAGTTCTTGCGGTGAGTTCCTCTCGTGACGTAACGCTCCACCTTGTGGAAGTGAGTGGTAGTGGTTAAAAGTACCGTTTTTTCTTGTTATATTCAAAAATGACCATACACAACTAGGTTTGGTAGTTCTAATATTTATGTTTAATAACTTAAGGTTACTCACGTAACCCCGGTTCTCTGAAATAACATGAGTGAGGTATCTCACATATGGGACACGCCTCCTCGCGTGTTCCCCAGAAGCCATGTATCACTACGCCAGCCATCTATTGGCTGGGTGCTTGGCGCATGCATCGCAGAGGCGGTGGTGCGTCCGCCTTTAAAATCTACTGTGCATGCGGCAGAGCTTCAGTCTAGCAAAAAAACAACCTCTTCTCGCCACCGGCAAGTAGGGTTGCCTGGTGAGATACCTAACTCATGTTATTTCAGAGAACCGGGGTTACGTGAGTAACCTTAAGTTCTCTTTCAAACATTCGTTTCGGTATCTCACATCTGGGATATAGCCAGCTCCCGGATTGCCAGACAGGCTTGCGAACCTCCTTAATGATATCAATGAGTCTCAGACACGCCCGTCTGTAACACAGAGTGCGCCAGTGTCGGGGCAGTGACATCTAGTCTGTAAAACCTGACAAAGGTTGTTGGAGTAGACCAACATGCTGCCAGGCATACATCCTCTATAGGGAAGTCCTGAAATAAAGCCCATGAGGCGGCCATGCCCCTTGTTGAATGGGCTCGCAGACAGCGGCAGATTGAAAACCTTTGGGATGAACGCGGGGTTGGGTTTTAACACCACCTTCGCATCACCCGGGTAAAACACCATACAAGCCGGATTCACTGACAATGCGTGAATCTCGCTTACACGTTTCGCCGTTGCCAACGCAACCAAAAATGCGGTCTTAAGAGAAAGCATTTTCAGATCCAGCTGCTGTAATGGCTCGAAAGGAGGGCGAGACATAATATCTAATACCATCGGTAGGTCCCAAGCTGGGGCTAATGGTTTAGACACAGGGCGGAGGCGCCGAGCTCCTCTCATAAATTGTCTTATGAGAGGATGCTGACCCACAGTCTTATCCCCAAAGCCCACATGACATGCTGAAATAGCGGCCAGGTAAACTTTGACAGTGGAGAAGGACTTATTCTTATCCAATAATTCCTGCAGAACGTTAGGATAACACCCACAGGGCATTGGAAAGATATTGCGTCAGTTTTTACGCACCAGTCGTGAAACACTCGCCACTTGCCACCATACAGAGTTCTTGTAGACTGTGCTCTAGCGCTTTGCATGGTGGCAATAACATTGTGGGGAAGCCCTGCCGCTGCTAAATTTAGCTAGGCGCTCTGGGTGTGGGTGAAATATTTCCCCGTTCGCTTGGGATAGGAGATCCCTGCGGAGGGGCAGCGGCCACGGCTCGGAGTGGAGTAGCGGAATTATATCCGCCAACCACGGCTTCCCCGGCCAGCGAGGGGCCACGAGGATGAGGGAGAGGCTCTGTTCGCGCACTCTGGTTAAAGTTGGGGCTATTAGGTCCAACGGGGGGAACGCATAGAGGAGGGAGCGCGGCCAATCGTGAGCTAACGCATCTATCCCCAACGGAGCTTCTCGATCGCGCAGGGAGAAAAACAGCGGACACTGCGTGTTTTCCTTGGAGGCGAACAGGTCTATCTTCGCTTGACCGAATCTCGACCAGATCTGGGCCACCACATTGTTGTGGAGTTTCCAGTCTGTGTAGTGAGGATTCCCCCTGGACAATAAATCCGCTCCCGAATTTAAGACGCCAGGGACGTGAGTGGCTTTGAGGGACAGGAAATGTTTGCTGCCCCACAAAATCAGTCTGTGTGCCAACGTGTGCATATGACGGGATCTCAGCCCCCCCTGCTTGTTGACATACGCCACGACCGTAGTATTGTCGGTTCTGACTAAGACATGATGCCCTTTGATCAGGGGCAGAAAGTGTCTCAGCGCGAGCCACACCGCCATGAGTTCTAAGCAGTTTATATGCAGAGCCTTCATGTGCGTTTCCCATAGCCCGTTTATCGTCCGACCCTCGTGAGTGGCTCCCCAACCGCTCAGCGAGGCATCGCTTGTCACAATTTTTCGATAGAGAGTGGCGCCCATGGGGGCACCCTCTGTTAGAAAAGGTGGGCGTCTCCACGGTCTCAGGGCAGCACAGCATGTCATCGAGACCGGGATACGACAGTGACCGTGACGTGAAGAGTCCATTCTCAGCGATGACACCCATCGCTGGAAGGCTCTCATGTGTAGGCGACCGAGAGGAATGACTGTCAGCGCGGACGCCATGAGGCCGAGAAGTCTGAGGCAGTCTTTGAACTTTACGGTAGCTCCTCTGCGGAAGAGAGAGAGGCAGGAGTGGAACGCCGCCACTCTCTCTGCTGACAGGCACGCTCTGAACTCGACGGAGTTTAGCGACAGTCCTATGAAGCAGGCATACTGACGTGGGTGCAGAACGCTTTTCTCCCGATTGACTTTGAAACCCAATAACCTCAGGTGTTCTAGGAGAAGCGCCGTGTGTGACTGAGCCTGATGATAAGAGCTCGCAGCCAGAAGCCAATCGTCTATATAAGTAGCCAGACGTATTCCCTTCTCCCTGAGTGGAGCGAGGGCCGCCTCTGAGACGCGGAGAAAGACGCGCGGGCTTAGCGCAAGGCCAAAGGGCAGGTTTAGCCATTCGTAGGTCACTCCCTGGAATGCGAACCTGAGAAATTTCCTGTGAGGCGGGTAGATTGGGATGTGTAGAAACGCATCGGTCAGATCTACCGTGGTGAACCAGTCGCCCGGGCGCACAAAGCGCATCAGTGCGTCGTTGGTTAACATTCTGAAACGGAATTTTCTTAAGTGTCTGTTTAGCGAGCGCAGGTCCAATATTGGACGCAGCCCCCCTCCCTTCTTTGGAACCAGAAAATACCTCGAGTAGAAACCGTGGCGTTTCTGCTCGTGAGGTATTATTCTGATCGCTCGTTTGTTTAACAGAGAGGCTATTTCCTCTTGTAAAACACGAGCTGATTCCCCTGTTGCATGGGATTGAATCACACCGTTGAAGGGAGGTGGGGGGGACGCAAATTGCAGGCGATAACCCTTTGAAATCGTCTTTAATATCCAGTCCGACTTTACGAACGTCCGCCAGTACTGGATACGCTCGGCCAGCGGCGACAGAGCGCCTTCTGGTGGAGCGCAGCGACGTGACAGGGTCCCGGGCTGCACAGACAGAGTGCTTGTGTTGCCCATTGTCACAGACGGAGCTCTGGCTCCGCCGTGTGGCGTTATCAGGGACTGATTGCACTGCCACTTTACTGAACAGGATTTTTTGTATGTTTCTACACTGTTTTTGTTCAGAAAGCAATGTTCTGTCGGATACGAAAATATTTATTAGCGGGGGGCACCGGTGTGTGCTTGTTAGACTTTGCTGGGGCCCGTGGCACGCCATGTCTCTTCTCCGCTTGGGTGGGCTGTGAACTACGAGCGCCGTTGTGGCCTCTGCACGCCTCATGAACGGGCCCGGGAACGGGGCCTGGATAGCTCGAGGACGGGAGAGCATCTGGCTGGGCTCGCCTCGCCTCGGCCCTGGCGAGCCTGCTAGGCACGCTTCTTCTTTTTGCCCTCCCGAGTGGGCTGGGGTTGTGGCTGGCCACCACCCTGCGTCACGTTAGGGGTAAAGGGCTTCTTAGCCCAGGCACCCTTGAGTTCCGGAGCCTTGCTGCGGTTTTGAGGGGTAGCCTGGGGTGGCGGTGTCTGACGTCTCGGGTGGCGGTAGTGCGGTTGGCGCGCCTGCTCGGAGAACGTCTGCCTGGGAGGGGGGTTGGTGGGCTGAGCTTTTCTGGGTAGGCATAGCTGGAGCGCTTCACCCTCCTTTTTCTTTTCCTCACACCGCTTTTGCATAGTGGCCACAGCAGGTCCGAAGAGACCCTTGGGGTCCACGGGCACGTCGAGCAGCTGAGTTTTCTCCTTATGAGGGAGGCTGGATAAGTTGAGCCAGCGAGCTCTCTCTTGGGAGACCATGAGTGCCATCGCCCGTCCCGTAGTTTGCACCGCACACCTGTGGAGACGCAAGCAGAGGTCCGTGACCACGCAAACTTCGTCCCACACAGCTGGGCTTGGGGAGGTTGAGAAGTCTTCCTCTAACTCGGCCTGGTAAGCCATGAGCAGAGATGAAGCTTTGAGGGACCTCACTGCCGATGCGACTGCCTTGTAGCTCTTCTCCGTCATGGAGGATTGAAAGCTGTCGGCTTTGGAGGGGAAGGCGGGCCCCGACGAGGTCAGTACAGACCTCTGCGCGGGGTGGAGGTGCGAAGCCACAAGCGGTTTGACAGGGGGAAGATGAGTGCCCTCCATGCCACTGCCCTCCATGTCTGGCCAGTCCAGCGCTGAGAGCCCAATGGCTGGGTTCTTCGCTGAGAAAGGGTTGCGCCATGCGCGTGTGGCTTCCTCGAGGCACTCGGGGAAGACAGGCAACAGTTGTCTAGCAGAGCATTTCGCCTTTGGGAGCCTCTTACCCTCGTAGCGGGAAGTGACGGTCTCCCTCTGGACCTCCGCCCACGGGACGCCGAGTCTCGTGGCAGCCCGCTTACAGACTTCGTGAAGATCAACGCTAGCAATGGGGTTGGTTCCCGTAGCGCTGCTTTCACTTTCTGCGCCTCCTGGCTGAGAAGCCTGGGTAGCCGGGAGAAAAGAATCTTCGCCTTCCTCATCACCCAAGGAGAGTAGGTCGACAGAGTCTTCCTCCGAATCGGGTTCAGCATCGCCTTGTTCCACCAGCAGATCACCCGGGGGGTCTTCGGTGTCACTTAAAGGCGCCATGGCGTCGAGCTCTTCGCCCCAGCTCACGGTTCTTTCACCAGCGCCGGCCGGCTCCTGGGAATGTTCGGACGCTGACTCGGTGGTAGTGGGGTCGTCCACTGCCAACATGGGGTCGTCGTCAGGCAAGGCGGCAAGACGTGTGAGCCGTCGTCGCCGAGAGCGGAGGGAAAGCCTGGCACAATGGTCGCACACTCCCGGGGATGAAACTGCGGCCTGAGCATGTTGCAGCAATAGATGGCTGGCGTAGTGATACATGGCTTCTGGGGAACCCGCGAGGAGGCGTGTCCCATATGTGAGATACCGAAACGAATGTTTGAAAGAGAACCATATAGCATTAACTCTGTAACTTTTCATCCTGCAATTTACACTTTAAGCACTCTCTCCATCTGAAAAAAGACACTGCCTGCCAGATTTTAAACTGGAATGATTTAAATAATAATTAAAAGGCTTTGTGCAGCACAGCTTATAAAATAAATACAGGTAAAAAATGCATTACCTTCTGAATGTATGAATATATCCACTCATGTGATAAATGTGTCTTAAAGTATAGTATTAGAATACTGTAAAGTATCTGTTCTCAAGAGAGAGTGCATTCTGATTCTCTTTGTAACATTTAGCAGTGAAGTATTCTTCAAATAGCCTAACAGAATGCATAAATCAACCAATAAGTACACAAAGAATAAATTGAGCACTAGGATTTAGTGACTGCATTCGTTTCAAATGACTTGATTACATTACTCCTCAGAGGTGGTATTGAGTTAAAAAATGAAATTCAGTTCCAAATCAGTGACCCGATTGTGTGGGGACTCTTAAAGAGGCAATGTCATTACAAAATTATTATTGTGGAGGATGATGGACACATTCATCATAGCAAATGTGAGAGTAAAAGGTTATAATCTGTGGCGTGTGTTTTATTACATTCCATTTGGCCTATGATTCATTTCATTAGCGGCATGTAGAAAACAGGAGTATGGAAGAGCCAACAGTAGGCCTGTATGACAAAATGAACCTACATAAATGATATTTTACTTGGAGTTTGATAAGGGGCACTCCTTGTTTTGTCTTCATATAACACTTTAATGGGTTATATGAGTGTTTACAGTCCATAGTGAATTACAAAATCTGTCAAAATACTTGTATGCCCAGACCCAAGCTCTCTGTGAAAGTTTACACCATAACTGTCAGCAGCATGGCTATTTTAATCACTAGCTTGTTACCTTCTTTATAATGACAGTAGTGAGCTTGCGACAGAAACACAGTAAGTTTATGTAAGTAAGTTTAAGTAACTCTACTGAGATCAACTGTAATGGCCTCAAAACCTTGTGTTCCTACATCAGTTCAATAAGCTCCCAAACTTCAATGAGACTCTTTTCCCTTCAAAGGCCATCAACAACCATGGAGTGTTTATTGTTTTGTTTAAAGGAGAGTAGATGACCTGCTGTTCATATGATAAAACGCTGCTGGGTGAAACCAGAACTGCTTTGTGACTTGGAATCAATCCAGAGTTACTTGGCTGAGAGTGGCATTGCTGACTTTAGGCACCTGTGAAATGGGGGAGAATCAGATATAATAATTTTTGTGATGTTCACAGTATGGAGTCATGCTCACATACATATCAGTGTATTATAGAAAAAATAGAGAAAATAAAAAGATGGCAGATTTTTAACAGGTTTTTCCTCTAATTGTGCTTGAATACCTGCTGTGCATCTAAACATAAAAGCAGACGGCAAAACAACATGCAGGCAGGCGAGTGACATTGAGGATTGTTTTGAGAGAATTTCATTTTTAACATCTTATCCTTTATATTTTATTATATAAATACACAACTGTATGTGTGTAGCTCACAGCACATTCATTCAAATAATACATAACACAAGCATGACCAACCTCCATATAAAAATTTGAAACAGAACATATATACAGTATAGGCTTGTTGGCAAGGATATTACTAAATTAAAGACCATGTGAATCAATCCATGGCCCAGTGTGCCATTTGTCAAAGGAAAAAGAAATCACACACCACATAACCTTGACCTTTTGGGGTTTTCTTTTTATAAATAAACATTCATCAGTTAGTTCAACTTGGTGCACTTTACAAAGCTTTCACCACCCACTCAGTGGCAGGTCATGGACATAAATAAGTGCAAACATTATAGACACTTTACATTTGTGTTTTTGCAGTGATTTACAGTCCATGCATATTCACCCCACAATTTGTTTTCATTAAGATATAACAGGAAATACTGGAATATTTGTATATAGTATTCATTATAGAACACTTATGATTTAAATTGTAGCAAGGGAATAAAATATTGGTACTTCTGCACTTTGTATAAAAAGTCTATACACTTCATACAGAAAGTCTGGCCATTTGCTAGTGAGAAACAATGGCTTGCTGGAAGTATTTTCAATTCAATTAATTTCAATTATATTTATACATTTTATACAATAGTATTGTCTCATGGAGCGGCGCTTCACAGAACCCATAAACAAAAGGGACGCAAAAGTTTGCAACATAATTCGACTGTAAACTTTGAGTTAATCCAGTTTAAAAAGAAACCCTATTGCTGTGACCCACCCTTATCATTAGCATGTAACTTGGAACTGTGTTAGTGATGAATCACCTGCTGCATGTGCAGCATGCCATGCTAATATATTTACATGTTAGCTATGAGGAGACATATCCGTTCTTTTGAGTTCTTGTTTTCTCCTGAACTTGTGAAACATAAAACACAGCCGAAGAACTGTTCCAATTCACGAGTTCGCATAAACTCAAGAACGCACGAAATTGTTTTCTTGATTCAGCCATTTTATCAAGAATGCATTGGATGTGGTGGTGTTCCGATATCTATACTTTCATGAGTACACTTTACTTCAGTACACTGTCCGCACTTGCTAAGTGTACACATTTCGGCAGGTCAGTGTTGTTCCAAATCGTATACTCCATGGTGCTCTTACCGGATATTACCATCACGATACCGCTAGCTAGCTAGCTGCTAGCAGAGGACTAGTTGAAGCAGGCTGAACTGAATGATAACAACAACTGTAACCACAAGGGCATTTTTTTTATACAAGGCTATGCGTTTTAAAACTATTGAGAGGAGATTATTAATGTGTAAAGCCCCAACAAGTGTCGTTTATAATGTTCAGGAGTTGCAGACTCTGAAGTTCGGGTAGCCATTTTTTTTGCTCTTCCGTTACGTGGCAAAGATGGTGGTCATTGAGTGCGAAAAGTGTACACAGTTCCACACTTCAAGATTTGACCGTTATGAGTGCACCATCCGGGTACTTTAGTTACACTTACTTTGGGCAAAATCATAATGTGAACACACTTCGTACTCAAACTAGGTATGATAAGTACGGAAAGTATGAATATTGGAACACGGGGATGGTGTCTTCTGTTATCTTATGTACCATTCCGCCCCACAATGCATTTCTGCATCCAAACAGAACGTGAATCAAAACTTTTTAAATGGAGCTAACGCAACGATAACAATTTATGTATTAAAGTAATACGTTTGGAATTTATGGCTGTATATATGAGACGAGAAATGGTGACTGTTAAATTGTTTGGATCAACAATCTTATTTCCTGCAACAAGCTTAACCATCACGGCTATTCAGCAGCTTCTGAACATCTGAATGTAATTATGTTGAACAAGAACGCAACTGTCTCAAACTGCTCTTTGGGCTTACTGTTTTCTTGCCTTCTTGTAAGTTTGCACTCCCGTTCTTGACTTCACAAGTTTAAACTTGCAAGTACACAAATCCGTTCTTGGTATTGAGAAACAGCCGTTGTGTTTATTAGCAGCGTGATGTATGAGAACTGAGTGTGCACACATGTCCCTTTTTCATGAACTCCGTGACTGCAATATTTCAGTCATGAACACGGAAAGATCCTTGAAGCTGAGAGTAGCAGTAGAGAAAGTAGCAAATAAACGTGAACAGAACAATCCAGTCAGTGGATGTGAGCAAACAAACAGCATTGAACTAGACTTAGCGAATTAAATTCATGTTTGCATGTTGCATTTTATCATAGAGTTAAAAAAATTGGTTTTGAGCAAACTTTCATGTAAGAAGCAAGATTTGTGCAAGAAAAGATCCGGACACCAATAGCGTAAAAATTATTCTTTCCTTTACTCAGACAGACAGGGGAACACCTGCTGCATAAGCGAGCTTAATAGCCTTGGTAAGCCAATGAGATAAGCTCTGAGCAGACAAATACTGGCCCAGCGCACGCTCACCATGGCAGACGAACAACTGATTTGTCTTCCTAACATCATTAAACATCCTGACCGGGCACAGGGAAGTGGGCATGGTGCCACCCTGACTCTGACTCAGGTAGAGCAGACAGCTGAATGACCCTCGATCGGGGATCCGTGAAGAGCACCTTAGGGCGCGAAAAGGGGTTAAGGCACAGAGTGTCCTAGGCGTCTCCATGCGCAAACTCTAACAGTCACGGCTAACTGAGAGGGCAGTTAAGTCACTTCAATGAGCGCACAAGAACATGTTCTCCTCTGAGGAGAGGGAGAAACTCCTTCAGGGCGCAGAAGGTCGCCAGAAGTTCCAGCAGATTGATATGCTGCCTCCTGGTGGCTACGCTCCACGTTCCTCTGGCGGTGCGGCCGTAACAGACGGCGCCCCAGTCGGTCATGGATGCGTCGGTGGTCACAACGCGGCGATGGCCACCACGCGGCGATGGCCACCGCGCGGCGATGGCACACCACACACTGCCTCTGGTGAAGGTCGTGGGCCTCCGCCAATGCGCCTTCACATGCGCTTGGACACTTAGACCACGCGAGTGGGGTTCAACCTTGAGGCTGAAGAGCGCCTGCACGTAGTCGGTGGTCTACGCATATCTCCCGCAGTGCCCTGAAGGGCAGCCGACCTGGACTGCGGCTTAGCATGGTATCCACTGAGATAGGAGCGTCTAAATGAAGCTCCTCTTTCGGGCACGTCACCAGCAGGGCCCCCGCGGGCAGACTACTTGGTGAGGAAACGACCGACTGAGGCGAGGTGGCAGTGGCGGCTCCTGAAAAAATTCTCGGGGGGGCAATTTTTATGATAATGATTAAGGTGACCCATTCAATGGGTAAATTAAGCAAGACAATATTAATTTGTTGTTAGATGATTAACTAATAGTAATAGTCATAGTTATACCTTACGTCCACTACATGGCAACACACAACAGAAAGATTTCCCCTCTAGCTACATAAGTTAAAGGTAGAAAGTGAAAGAAATTAGCATCCAGGAGCCTTTATAAGCAAAAAAGACTTGGTTCCACAATGAATTATTCCACTTATTCATTACTTAGGCTACATTAATCCAATGTTGTGTGATGTAATGTTAAACAGGACACATTTTTTAAGACAAGTCAAGCAACAACATAAAGACGGGTGCATTATATAAATCAATACCAGAGGCATTTATTGACTGATCTTGAAAGTATTGGCTTACTAAAAAATAAGTTATCACAGTGGTACATAAAAATACAAATAACCAAGGGTGTTTCACATTTCACATCCCTCAACACTGCATAAACAATCTGCATTTCCAGAAACAAATTTGTAATCAGCTGAAAATACAGCATCTTGATATTTGTTCAGATTGCAGGATCAAGCAAGACATTTTACCACCTTTACAACATTTCAAAGGTAGTGAAGCCTAATAATCTTTTAGAGTAAAGGGAAGTCCACACTTTACACACTAAATAGTAGCAGCATGGCAATAACAAGTAGACAAATTGTTGAGAGAAGTGGATCTTTAGAACTTCATTTTCTGGAATGTAGGATATCACCAAAGTGCTACTTAATAAAAGCAAAGTAAAGTTGTCCAAAATAAGTGAATGAACAAGGCTTGACCTAGTGTGGTCTGTGCATATTGGCTTTACACACTGAAGAGCAAACAAGAATGATGAGGTGCTGCTAAGTTTAACAAAAGAATTCTGATATACACATTACATTACTTCAAAAAGGCTTCATGGTTGAATTGTGCACCAGAGCATAATTCACAACATGTGAGCAGGAGCTTTTGATAGAGGCTACTGAAAACATTGATGCAAGTTATTGGTAATAAGCTATTTGTATATACTTCCATATTCTGCCTTGTTGTATAGATTTGTGAAAATTAACAGGGACAGTGGTAGACATTTTCAACGTCATTTGAAAATAATTCTAGAGAGGTTAACACAGCTATTTGTATGGTTTTGTAAATATGAACAACCATATTCTGGCCATTTGTATAGATTTGTAAAAATGAACACATTGATAGCTCAAAAGCACCACAACTTAATACAATAAATGATTTTAGATAAATTATGACGGTTTTTATCTACCTCTTTGTTGTGCCTTCTTAAAGCAATCCATTGTCCATCATCTAGCTGCGCTGCTAGTTAGCTATGCTAATCTTCCCACAGCTAACTATACACTGTTGTCCATATATGAACTCGTAAGCTTTCATGTTTCTTGATGCGTTCGGAGAGGTGCTTTAAGTCGGTTCGTCGAGATTGTGTCCACGTCAAATCACATTTGTCACTTTTGAACAGGATGCAAGGGAAACAAAAAATTGCATAAGCTGTTCCACAGCCTGTCAGCCACGACTTCGGTCGGCGTTGGCGCGACGCAGAAGTATTAAATCCATCTTTACGCTGGAACCAACTCCGACAAAAAGTCCTGTTGTAGGCTTTTGACTTCTCCTTTGTTGTCTGGGTGATTTTAATGGCTTGTCAGGTCCCAATTCTTTCACGTGGAGTTTTTCTGCCATCGTTCTTCTAGCAAAAGGGTAGTTTAGAGGAGATCTTACTGAATTTGGGGGAGGCTGTGCCTCAACCGTTAACGTTACTGCTGTCATCGTCTCTCTGAATGACTCACTCACTGACTGACTGACTTAAAATTCTAGAACAGCACATTTTCGCGCATTTTCTGCAGGGGCGCAACCATTTAATGATTGGCTATTTCGCTGCACATCGAGGGCACTTTGATTAGCGCCCAAGAAGACAAAAACGCCGGTTTGTCGGTTGAACTTCAATGAGTCAGCTGGTGAAAATTTTTAAATAATTCTGGCTGTATATGGGCACACACGTAGTAAAACTATCATTGATGAAAAAAATATTTTTATATTTTTACTCCTCCACATTTGTGAGGGCGGAGCCCGAGCGCCCCTTATGGGCCAGCCGCCACTGCGAGAGGGGCGGAGTCACGCCCTCGTGCAGCGAGGACCCATGTGGCAAATGGCTGGCAGACGCATCAGTCTGAGGAAAGCGGTGAACTGGCTGAGAGAGAGCTGACTGTGTGTGAGGCTGAAAAGCACCCGCACGTAGCCGGTGGTCTGTGCATATCTCCCACGGTGCCCTGAAGGGCAACCGACCTGGACTGCGGCTCAGCATGGCATTCATTGAGATAGGAGCGTCTAAATGAAGCTCCTTTTTCGTGCACGTCACCAGCAGCGCCCCCCGCGGGCGGACTGCTCGGACTGTGTGTCAGTGAGGAAAGGACTGACCGAGGTGAGGCGGGCAGCAAGAGGGGCGAAGACGCACGCTCGTGCAGCGGGAGCCTCTGGTGCACCGCTCGACATTGGCCGTGAGGCAAATGAGCTGGCAGACACGATAGTGGGGGTCTGAGTGCAGACAACCCCGCGCGCGTCAGCGTGGGCTTATAGACAGAAAGGGGGTGGGGGGGTCCACCGACCGAAGCTGGGGCTCATCAAACATTGGCCGTGGCAGGGATGTTGATGCTCCAGTGCCTGGCCAAACAGAGCGTTGGCCGTGACGGGCGCAACGAGGAGATATGGCTGCAGCTAGGGTAGCCATTCTGGCTAGCTCACGGGCTAGCTTAGCCGCGTGGGTGCCACGTGTGTCTGGATGTCCCTCTGGCGACATGTCTTCGTCGATCCCAGGTTCCGACAAGAAGGACGCCATCTCTTCGTCGTTGACTCCTTCGACACCTTTCGCAGCTGCCCATTTACCTCATTCAAGATCTGTTAGACATAGAAGGTGCTGGTGGTCAAGAGGTACCCTATAGAGTTGGCAAGTGACCTGGAAGCCTGTAGTTTTTCTTGTTAGCATTTCTCGACATCCGACATAAGGTTTTTCCCCTATGGGAAATCCAATGTTAATTTTGGAGCTCCGTCTCAAATAAGGTGTGAGCAAAAGCACGTGAGTTGACGACCTCCGCATTCGATGGAGGATGTTAAAAAAACATATTATGGGCGATGGGTTTGCAAATTTGCAGTCTAATGACAAAATAAATAAGATGTTGCTATCCCTAGGCTAAAGCGGAAAGCCCTTTTGACTACAAGTTAGTGGCGCTTAGCCCGTGGTCACCATGGTAACCAGAGCTATACAAAACTGCGCTCGACAACATGTCATCCTGCAGTTTTTTAAAACAAGCTTTGTGAAAGATTTGCCAATTGTTGACCGTTGTAATCGTTGTAATTTACACTGAATCATTGTAAATAAAGAACATATTGCATTTTAAATCATTTTACCGTCGTTTTTGAAAATGGTAAGAGAGGTAAGAGACAACTCCATGTAGTCCTTAATTTTTCGTTGTTAGCAGAGGGATAGCAACATTCATTTATCATCGTTACAATGCGTCTAAAAAACACACACGGACTATGTTGCTACTCATTTTATTGATGAAAAACAAATGCCTAGGTCCTTGTAGGTCAGACACTGCCATATTTGTTGTATATGTTGTTTTGTTATTTGAGCCATTCATTTTCCCATAGGAGTTTTCGCTTAGGAACCGGAAGTTGGAAAATGCTAACCCGCTGCATACAGAATGACGTGGTTCACTTGCCAACTCTATTCTGGTTATATTCAGGTTAGCATAGACTTCCCAGACAACATCATGGGGAAGCTTGTTAAGGTTCACACCTTTGCACTTGATCACAGAACAAACATGTATGTCCCTCTATTGATAGGCACGAACACACTGGAACACTATATGAAAACTGTGCATCTATCCAGAATAAGAATGAGAAGCGCAAGATTGAAAGTGATAACTGCTCCCCACTCATAAAAAGTTTGTACGACAGATTCAAGATAAGTCATCAAAATGGAAGAATAAGAACTGTGAAGTTACAGAGCAGAAAGACTGTCATCATTCCTGCAGGAGAAAGGTTGGCTTTGAATGGATATGCCAGACATGTCCCTGTAGCAACTAACACAACTATTTTAGTTGAGCCCCCTCAGTTAAAACTTCCTGCTGGTCTCCTGTTCTGTAGCTACATTATGACGAGCCCCCCAGTACAGTCTTTCAAGCTGCCTGTCTTAGTTAAGAATGTAACTGCACATGACATCAGAATACCCAGGGGCCATGGCATTGCAAAGCTTTCTTTCCCTACAGCTGTGTCATGCTTACCTGCAAATGGCGGCAAAGTCACTCAGGGTGAACCACCACGTCGCAGTTCATCTCCTGCAACTTGCAGCACCATTCATGTGTCCGATTGTGGTAAACTGTCCTTCGACTTTTGTGATCTCCTCAATCAGCAGAGTGGAAGGCCAGAATCACAAAGAAACTCAATTCAGTGTCCGATGTCTTTGCACTTGACGACCTTGATTTTTGTCATACTACTGAGATCAAACATAAGATACGCTTGTCAGATCCAACTCCCTTTAAACAGCGGCCCAGACCGATCCATCCTTCTGACTATGAGGCTGTTAGGCGACATCTAAAGGAGCTTCAAGATGTTGGAGTAATAAGTGAGTCTGAGAGCCCCTTCGCTTCTCCAATTGTTGTGGTGAAGAAAAAGAATGGATACATCTGTCTCTGCGTGGATTACAGAAAACTAAACAGACAGACCATCAAAGACACCCATGCTCTACCCAACATAGAAGAAGCCTTCTCAGTCCTCACCGGTTCAAAGTGGTTCTCCATTATGGATCTTAAATCTGGCTACTATCAAGT
The DNA here is from genome assembly GCA_017657215.1 of Limnothrissa miodon. Lineage (NCBI taxonomy): Eukaryota > Metazoa > Chordata > Actinopteri > Clupeiformes > Clupeidae > Limnothrissa > Limnothrissa miodon. The sequence continues at coordinate 380,101 of JAGFZM010000074.1, forward strand.
AGAGATGGATGAGGACGATAAGCACAAGACAGCCTTTGTGACACCCATGGGGTTCTGGGAATTTAACTGGATGCCTCAAGGGGTCACCAATGCATCCAGTACTTTTCAGAGAATAATGGAGAAGTGTATGGGTGGAATGAATTTGAGAGAAATCTTAGTATTCCTTGATGACGTCATAGTTTTCTCAGCAACACTTGATGAGTACGAGGATCGTTTAAAGGCCCACTATGCAACATTTTTCATTTAATTAGCGGTCTTCAGAGGGAGCTTGTGAGAGAGAAAAACAGAATGTTGCTTAGCCCCTCTTTAATTAGAGCCCTTCAGAGGTTGAGAGAATTTGGCCTAAAACTTTCACCTGAAAAGTGCCAGTCTTTTAGAATATCTGTCAAATGGAGTAGAAACTGACCCACAAAAGATAGCTGCTCTGACAACGTGGCCTCGACCTAATAACATCAAAGAGCTGAAATCTTTTCTAGGATTTGCCAGGTATTACCGGAGATTTATAAAAGACTATTCCAAAATCGCCAGACCTCTAAATGACTTGACTGCTGGGTACCTGCCCCCAAAGAGGAAGTCGGTCTCCCCACACAGTAGCTCAATCCATCCCCAAAGTGCTGACTTCAGAAAGCCCTTTAATGAGAAATGGACGCCAGTCTGCAAGGATGCATTTCAAGTGCTAATTCAGAAAGTTACTCCAGCCCCAATTCTTGCATTTGCAGACCTGAAAAAGCCATACGTTGTACACATGGATGCAAGCACTTGTGGATTGGGTGCTGCATTATACCAAGAGCAGGATGGCAAATTGAGAGTGATTGCCTATGTGAGAAAAGGGTTAAACCGAAGAGACCCTGTACACACACTTGAATTTCTCTCTTTAAAGTGGGCCGTCACTGAAAAGTTCTTTGACTATCTTTATGGAGCGAAATTCACTGTTGTGACAGACAATAACCCACTGACATATGTATTGACCTCTGCCAAGCTTGATGCTGCAGGCCACCGCTAGCTGGCAGCTCTCTCAAGTTTTGACTTTAACATCCAGTACAGAGCAGGGAAGAGAAACCAGGATGCAGGATGCATGAGGATGCGCCCCCATCCTCATGACCATTACCAACTTGATTCCACTTCTGAGGATGAGGAAAATCGATATCCAGCGGTTTCTTACACAGTTCTTACAAGATAACAAGACAGATTTCCCATCCGAGGCTGTGAGGGCAGTGTATCAGAGGCACCAACACTCTTTAGTCACAGACAATGGACCTGACTCTGTACATCCACCAGTGCCAGTTGAGTGTTTGGAAATGGAGGCTTCTGCTATGCCAATAGATTTCTGGCAGGCTGATATATGAGTGATGCATTCGCAGGAAAGCACAAGCTGAAAGAAGCGCTTCCCTAGTGAACATTAAAACCAGTCATCCTTTAGAGTTGGTCTGTATGGACCTTTCATGTGAATGTGAATGAATGTTGCATCGCGTTTAAGGGCACAAATGAGCAACAGGGGAAAGGAAAAACTCCCTATCAGCATTTTTTGTTTGTTCTCGTTTTGGTAAAGGAAGAAACCTTGGGCAGTTCCGACGACTCAATGTGCTAACCCAACTGCCTTGGGAAAGTTCCAATCTCTATATGTGAGAAGATATGGTGTGAATATATAGTCATGTCAGAGTTGTCTGTGTAGCTGGTGGCTGGAGGCCAGAGAAGCTGGATTTAGGCAGCGGAAGGCTGCCATCTTGCTGTACCCGGGATCCGTAAAGGCTCTCATTCACGGTACAGCAAGTCCCAGTCTCTCTCACATCATCAGAGGATTATGGTGTGGACTAGTCCATATCAAGGTTGTCTGTAGCTGGTCGCTGGAGGCCAAAGATACTGGATCAGGCAGTGGCAGTGCCATCTTGCTGTACCCGGGATCCGTAAAGGCTCTCCTTCACGGCACAGCAAGTTCCAGTCTCTCGCATATCATAAGATTATTGTGATGTGAAAAAGTCCATGTCAGGGTTGTCTGTAGAGCTGGTGGCTGGAGGTCAGGGACGCTCAGCAGGATGGCATCATCAGGAAGAGTGGTTGAGCACCATCCAGGAGGCGCGATGCGCAGAGTCAAGCGGCGGAAGGCAGGGATGTCTCCCAGCAGGGTGGCCATGGCATAGGGGCAGAAAAAGGAGATGAGTTAGAGTAGCAAATATCAGGGAATGTATGTATTGTATTGCTTATATATTGTATTTTATTTTACATACTGTATGTCTAATAACCAAGCATTCAGTCAGCACTTAATTAATTCATGAGGCAGTTAGGTGATCATTATCTACTTTTAGTAGCATTAAGACATGTTATTGCAATTGGGTAAAAACTGTGTTTGAGTCTATTTGTCCTTGTGTGTATTGCTCTATACAGTTTACCTGAAGGCAGCAGTTCGAACAGGGGGTGTCCAGGGTGTGAGGTGTCCTTTATGATGTTATGGGCTTTTTTGAGGCAGCGGGAGCTGTGAAGGTCTTCCAGTGTGAGGAGAGGGCAGCCGATGATCTAGCGTACCAGATGGATATGCAGTACGTTAGGATACTTTCGATGGAGGCTCTGTAGAAAGACACCAGCAGTCTCTGTGTGATGTTGTTCCGCCTTAGTACTCTGAAGGAGTAGAGTCTCTGTTGGGTCTTTTTCAGCAGCTCAGAGGTGTTCACACTCCAGGATAGGTTCTCCTCTATGTTGACTCCCAAGAAGCGGAAGTCTGCCACCCTCTCCACACAGTCATCGTTGACGATTAATGGTTGGACTTCTGTCTTGTTTCTTCTGTAGTCTATGATGAGTTCTTTGGTCTTTTTAGTGTTTAGGAGAAGGTTGTTGTCCTTGCACCATGAAGACAGGCGCTCCACCTCATCTCTGTAGGCAGACTCGTCTCCCCCAGATATGAGCCCCACTGGTGACCCAGTGCTTAGGCTTAAGGCTGGCGATGTGTGACATCCCACTCTCACTCTCTGTCTGCGGTCGGTGAGGAAGCTGTTGATCCACCTGCAGGTACTGTGAGGGAGCCCTAGTTCTTTTAGCTTGACATCCAGTTTGTGTGGAAGAATGGTGTTGAACGCAGAGCTGTAGTCTACAAAAAGCATGGGAGCCGAATGGAAGAGGAACTAAGAACATTTTAGTAATTACAGACCATTTCACTAAATATGCAGTGGCAGTTCCTACAGCTGACCAAAAAGCTAAGACTGTGGCGTAAGCTTTATGGAACCACTTTTTCATTTATTATGGGTTTCCAGAGAGGTTGCATAGCAACCATGATCAAGACTTTGAATTGGCTCTGATTGAAGATCTTTGTGCATTACTAGGCACCAAAAAGACGAGGACAACCCCTTACCACCCGCGATTGACGAGCTACAACTTTATAAATGTCTTTGGTCAAACTCTTTTAAGTTTTATCATTTGTTGGTGCTTTAGTGCTCATGTAGATCACCATATATTTTCAGATGAAATCCAAGCACTTCAACAGAATATAATTTTCAATCTGTTCCCCTGTTCTATCTGTTCGTCAATCGACTTATCGTGATTTAATTTCAAGATTGCGGTGACCGGGAAATTCTGAGAAGGTACTGTCTTTATAAACTGTCTTTTAAATAAAGTACCTGTACACTTTCAAAATTCTCATTGTCTCATTTTAAATGTCAGGGCCCTCAGAAGAATACCAATGAAGTGTTGAGTTACTTTGAACCTTGTTAATGGTGTAAAATATAGCTAGCAGTGTATGGTTAATGAAAGCTTTGGCTAAAAACGGTTTAATGCGGAATGCTGGGTGAACGGAGGTGGGCACTGGATATATGTTTGTACTCGGTAACATCTTTCAGTACAGTCCAGGTCCAAATCACACCGGCCTTCTCCTTTACCATCCAGTACAGAGCAGGACATATTATTCTTTCCTTTACTCCGGTGAGTTTTTTTTCTCTATTTCCCTCATCATGCAGGAGATTAGCTAACATGGGTTTCTTTCATGGTATTGTTAAAAAATGAACTGAGCATGTAAAATTTCTCTATGAAGATTTTGTTATGGTCATGTAGTTTTCGTTGGGTTTGCTTGTTATTTGTAACTTAAAGAAGGGCTAAGCAACGTTCTGTTTTTCTCTCTCACGAGCTCACTCTAAAGACCGCTGTATTGCATTGTATTGCACTGCATTCTATTGGAGGCGGTCCGCGCTGCTGAACATTGCAAGTGCTGTATCTACCACTATAGGCCCGGTGGCGCATTCTACACCGTTCGTTCGCCGTGTAATGACTCATTTTAGCATCCTAAACGGTATGAAACGGATTAATTAAATGAAAAATGTTGCATAGTGGGCCTTTAAGCAAAGAAAAAAACCTGCAGTTACACTGAACAAATGAACTGCCATGCTTTCGAATGCCATTTGGAACCTATGTTAATGTGTTAGTGAGCTAGCGACTGAATTTCATTGTGTACAGTTTATGGAATGACCAAGTAATAGTTTCAACAACTGCACATTGAGTTATGATATGTAAGAGATTAATTTCAGATCTGATAAGAGTGAATGATAGTGATTTACAGTACTGTTACCCTGCTACACAGGTTTTTTTTTTTTTTGAGAGATTGATTTTGTGGAACTTGGATGCAAGCGCGGCTGTACAAAGAGGAGCGTCTTGCCACTTGTCTACAACCCTGTGTCTTAAAGATGCTCTATGCAATGCTGTTCGACTTCACTTCTGCTAACGTTTCACATAAATACAAAACAAAACAGAGCAAGCTCCCCCCTCCCCCCCAGTGTAATCGTCGTACCTTAGTCAGTATAAGCAGTATAATTATCACCGTCTTGTAATGTTCCTTTCATGAGATGGCTTTGGAGATAACTGTTATTTTTTATTTTGCATGTGAATGCTCTCACAACAAGTAATCGTAACTCGTTACCTGTCCAATAAAAAACGTGCCACGTCTGCATGACTGCATCCGATTGGAAGTTCTTTTGCCGGCGAAGTCCACCGTTCAAACGAATCCCCAATGTAAACCCGGGGCTTATTTCGTTGCTTCTCAATTTCTCTTCTTCACGCCTTATATTCCTCAGAGCATCTTTTCTTCGGACGTCAGCCATTTTCTTCTTCCTCAGCCATTTTTTTTTTAATAATTTACCGACAGTATTGCTAACTCACACCCGGATCCGATCAAGGGGTGGTAGAAACGGGTTGAGATAAAAATGAAATTGAGCTAAAATCTTGCAAAATTGCATAGAGCACCTTTAATCCAAGGCTCCAGATAAGAGGAGACTACACCACACACACATACACTGATTGACAAGCATATATTACAAGCGTATACGGACTGAGGTTTTTTTTTTATTATTGTTGAGCTTGAATACCTGAAGGACTTTACAAAGAGAAAAGAAAAAGAAATTGTATTTTGTTATAATAAAAGCTCTGATACTATTTCAAGTAAACTATAAGTGAGTGTATCCATCCCTTACACAGAGAAAAAGAGAGGGAGGGAAAGAGAGTGGAAAAGAGAGTGTAAGAGAGAGAGAACAATTTGAGGAAAAGCAGACAGAAATATGCATGATGTCTGCTTCATACGCGTGTAATGGAACTCACGAACCACTCATCAAACAAGCAACATGGCAACACCAAACACAAAAGGCTGCATGCAAACATGACTAACATTTACTTCAATCATAGGGCTACACAACCATCAGGGACTAAACATTGACAAAAGTACGGGTGTAAATTTTTTCTTTCTCCCCCTCTGTTATTTTGCCCTGGCCATTATGGCACATTGGTCCGTATCCCCCTGTGTTACAGAATTGGCAGGCCTAATTGGACACTCTTTGAATGGGGATAGCTTCTGCCTTGCAGGCATACTCTGACAGGCTGGAATAAGGATCAGTCCACCAAAGGTGTTGAATATAAATACTATGTCATGCACCACCAACATCCTGCAAGTTTACATGGCACAAACCTGGGTAAAAATCCACACAGCCAGCAAATAGTCATTGTAAGTTTATTTAGCACATTTTTAAAAAATCAGTGGTTAGCCAACATAAAAGGAATAAAAAGATCTATTATATAAAAATGGTACAAAATATGTATTAAAAATGCTTTGAGGATCCTTCTGGTCACAATCAACTGCAGCTTTAGACTATAAATCTAAACATGCCATAACACTAGCAAATAGCTACCAGGTAAATCTAGAAACAAACCCTACAGATACTACTTTACTATTACAGTGGAAGTTTGGGAGACAACCGCTGATTCCTTCTTTTGAGTTGAGCCTAGTCTATCTGTGAAAGACAGACTATGATCGACAGTATTAATTTTTTCTTACTTGTCTGGTCACTGCAGCACAAAATTAATTAAAAACATGCTTTTTCAGCATTGGTTGGGCTTTCGAAGAGTCTTAAATAATGAAGCCAACTATTTCACAGTTTAACTAGAAGTGGATTTTCCTTTAAAATGCATAAACAACTACAAACTATCACTTACATGGATGATGCTTTTGACATATCTGGGGTTTTTAAAAATCCTAAGAGTTTTATTGCTAATTACTTAACAACTCTTAAAGCCATGCCGGATTGACTGGTCTTCCAAGCATCCAAATAATGCTATCCTAAACAAATGTAGCACCAAAGGAAAACTAGGTTAGTTCTGACTACAAAATATCTGTAAAGTCCTCATGGCAGAGTGAGATCAAGCATTTCAAGAGCACCAGTGTGAGAATGTGTCTCTAGCATGACATGAAGCCTCACCTCCCCGCCTGCAAATTGCTCCTCAGAAAGCGTCACTGTGGTCTACAGGTAGCGTCACCTTCACCTGTTGTCACGGGCACTCTTTGCCTGTTATGTGTGCTGATTTCTGGGTGTGCTGAGCTCGTTAATCAGCACGCGAGGCGACAGCGGGCTCAGTCATTTTTAACCAAGACAAATGAGCCATTAGCAGTCTCCGCAGAGAGGAAGAGAAAGTGATTAGGCTTGTTGTGGGAGTCATGTGTCTCTCTTTCTCTCCTCCTCTCTCTCTCACACTCTTTATTACTTGTGGGGTTTTTTTTGTTGTTGTTGCAAAAAAAAAAAAAAAAAAAGATCTGGTCTAGGTGCACACAAAGCACCAAGGCAGGAAAGAGAATAATGCCAGTCACACATCTGAGCTGTGGCTGACTGGAAATTATCATTTTAAGACAATTAGCTTCATAGCAACTGGCTAAAGGATAGGTCTTCGAGTCATATACAGTCAAATTGAAAAAAAAAAAAAAAAAAACAACAAAAAAAAAACAAACCAGCATAGAAATTCCTCCCCACAAGGCAAATGAAAACATATGCTTGAGAGGTTGACTCATGTGACTTAATCGGAGATGGAGAAAATAGTCATGCTTGGAAACATCCCAGTATAATTACTTGGTAAAAGAAAATGAAAATGTCACAATAAATTGCACATCAGTAGCAGATGAAAGGTCAGAGGAGTCACACTTTAGTCAAGGGAGAGCATACATACATAAATTCCATTGATTATTCTCAGCCTCTTGAAAGATCATGATTATTTTTACAGAAAACTAATACCTTATTTATTTGTTATACTGGGATATACAACTGATATCTTGATTTAAGGTTGAGGGTGAACTGATTATGCATTTCAAAATTATGCATAACTGTGCGTTCACACCAAAAGCGACCAAAGCTGCAAAATCGCTCTTGTCGCTCACAAACGGTCGCTGCAATAAATAGTTCTGTTTGCTTTTGTCGCCCAAGTCGCTCATGACGTTAGGGATTCGAACGTTCAGTTTTGCTTACCCATTTAAAGGAGCCGTTGTACAAAAGTACAAAAACGCGTTTCAGTAGCAAGTTGTCCTGTTGAAGAGGGTCTCGACGTAATTGAAATTACAACCAAGAACAAAATCACGTCGGTTGGGCCACTATGTTGGATGCAACATAGGCTACAGATCATAGCCTTTTTGTGGCAATCTCGACCAGCTGAACAAAAGTGCAGTAGGAACGAAGTTTCCCAGTATGTTCCCTGAGAGCCAAACAAGCGAAGAATGTCTACATTCTGATTGGTCGCCAGTGTTTTGCAGCCGAAACGTGTCATAGCTAATTTGTATAAAGTTAAGCTGTCTTTAACTTTTTTTAGTCGCTCTAGTCTCTCAACTTTTGCAGCTGGTCGCTTTTGTCGCTTATTATCCATACAAAATCAGTTACTTCCGGCGATTTTGCAGCTTTGTTCGCTTTTGGTGTAAATGCACAGTTAGGCCTATATCTTTTTTTTTTTTAGCAGTGACACTTGAGAGAAAATATGAAATATTAAGAAAGTGTCTGTTCAATGTATTATCTAAAATGTATAGAAATAAGATGTTTTTGTTTGTTTGTGATAAAAAGGATTTAAGATAACAGGAATGTGAAATGCCTGCCTGTGCATTTATCTTTCTGTGCTGATGGTTCTGATGTTTAATGCTTTTCATGTTGTCCTACCTCTCTACTCACTCTTGTACAGGAAACGTAGCCTTTGCATCACATAAGTCGTGAAACCTCCTTTTTTCATTTCACATGTCTGCAATTCACATACCTGATGTGGCACCCAGCCGTCTTGTCTGATCTTCCTTGAAACTCTGGCATTATATTAATAGTGTGCTTTAATGTTTTAAACCAAAAGTAAAGGCGACAGAAAACAAGAACAAACACCGTGATTTTTGAGGTGCTGAACAAAACAGGCATTTGTCAGAAGTCCGACAAATAAACCCTTGACATGTAAGAGAAATGCTGTTCCCTGTGTTTAGTATGGATGAGGTGTAAACAGCTTCTGGAAATGTACAGAGGGGAGGGAGAAAAAGTGCCGTTGCCATGGCCACCATAAGCATCGAGCAGAGCATCTGTGAAGTGTTTCCTCTTCTGAAAATTGATGGAGACTTCAGATGGCGACCAGCAGAATTACTATGGGCAGTCCATTCATTCTGTGATTATTCTGTCCCCTCTCTTTCTTTGCCAGATTTTTCCCTCTCTTTCGACCCCAGTATTTTTCCACTACTCCATGTCACATCAAAGAGCCATTGCACAATCAGTGTGGACGGGCTACAAAACAGTTGCTGTCCCCTCTTTGCATCAGACCGATTCCCTAGAAGTTCTGCCTTTGAAAATGTACAAATATATTGATTGAGCAAAATGGTATGCGGCTAAAGTCTTTCGGCTCTTCTCATTTCTCTTCTAGCACATCACGCACACACACACACTCTCTCTCTCTTTCTCGCTCTCTCTCTCTTTCTCTCTAACAAACACAGACACATACACACACTCTCTCTCTTATTCTCTACCTCTCTCCCTCTCTTTCTCTCTAACAAACACACACACACACACACACACAACAAATTCTCACTCCCAGCCTTTTGCATGTTATATTACTAGCGAGTTGGAGCTCTCTAAGCCACCTTACATGAAGTAGTTTGTGGAGCTGCTGGTCTGAGAACAGCTCTCCATCTGGGCGTGATGTCGCCCGTGTGTGTGCTCAGCAGGAGCAGTCGAGAATTTATTCAGCTAATGAAACAGCTGGAGCGAGCCAGATGCATGGGATTTGTGACAGAGCAAGATCAGAAAAGAAAACAAATACAATAGTTAGCATACATTTGGTAAGATTAAATGAGCTCCAATAATAGATGAAAAACCTTGTTGAAATATTCAAACATTTGTCTCCAAGATGCTGCAACTAGTTTTCTAACAAATGATAATCCCATTTGCAGTGGACAGGTAAGACACACTGAACCATAAACAGCTCCCGTGGCTTTCTTGTGATGTGCCTTCAATACAAATGGATTACTGGATTAATGTCTTGTAGTGCATAACAGCCCTGATGATGACACAATTAATAATTATACTAAGCTTGCTTTCAGTAGGACTGCTCATTAACGATGTCTGAGCCTATTCCAATAATAAGCCAAATGTAGAATTCATTAATGAGAACTTGGGTCTATGATATAGTCCTAATGCCTGTTTAATTAACACAGGCATGCATCATAGCAGCAGTTAATTTTCTGTTGGGCTACTGCTTCTGGCATTTTAATGGAAAAAATAACCAATGAGTAACATTACCAGAGGCAAAACCAACCAAGATTATTTACAATGCCATTAGAGAAATTATCAGAGGAGTTGGCCACCATTGCAATATGGCTACACTCTGACTGATTTACATAACTTGTAATGGCAGAAACTATGACATACAAATAGACAAAGCAGACCATACATGGGTAGTACTCTTGTAGGGGATAAGTGTAAATACTAGATATAGGGGGCTATTATGTTTAGTCTCTATGAAATTGTCAAGGGCATTCATTGTAAAGCTTTGCATTTTGGTGGATTCTCTTGTAGTTGTAATTGCCAGATACATCAACACCATGGTCACAACACACAACATCCTAATCTTTATTTAATTCTGTTTTAAACCAGGTCTTCTTAATAATGATGACGCTATGAAACTGGTCTGGTCATCTCTGCTCCTATAAAACATGATTGATCTGTGTGTTGCGCTAAAAGATGCTAACCTCGCCATCTATGTGAGCATCGCCATAAGCAAGAAGATGCATGGGTGTATCTGGCATGTAGACACACACTTAAGTAACCTCAGTCCCTATTTAGCCACACCATTACTGCCCCTGAGTTTTGAGTCGCGCCTGTGCTCTGTGTAGCTATCTCCCCCACTAAGTTAAATTGAAGCGCATTGATCTTTCTGTGTCTCTGTTGGAGCGCCATTAGCCAAGGCACAGAGAGATATTAAAACTGATTTAGTGGGACATATGCCTATTAGTGATGACAGAACTGGGTAACATTTAGAGCCTTCCTTTCTTTATGGCTCTGTCAGGGTATGGGGCATGGAGAGGGACAAAAATAAGAGAAAGATTGAAAAAAGGGCTAAAATGGCTGGCTGTTTTTAGTATTGATGATTCTGCAAGTATAAAAAGGAAAATAAAGATCGACACATCATTTAATATCATTGCAAATATGTTTAAACTTTTTTTTTACTTTTGAAAGTGTTTTTAAATGTATTCCACTGGTCGACAATGACTGTTTATGAGGAGCAAATGTGAGATATATGTATATGCACATAAATAGGCTTGTGCAGGAAGAAAACCCTCAAGCAAAATATATGTTTTGAAAAAGATGTATTTGTAGCCTTCATGTGGTCTGTTTGTTGACTTGAGTTTGTTGAGTTCAAAGTGAAATACCCAAATATCTGGATAAAAAAACACACTGTTGCAGTGGGCACATTGTGTAATGTGTAATCCCATCCTCATCAGTGATATGATTGGGCGCTTCAGCTCAGCATGATCAGCCAGTTGTATTTCATCTTGTTTCATCTTAGCCTTAGATAACAATCAAAAATGGGCTTACATCCCCGATGCAATGAAGGCAAGCGTAACACAATGACTGTATTTAAGCAAGATTGACGCCTTTTGTTTACATTTAAAATGATGCAATTGAGGTAAAGAAACCCTTGGATGCAACTGCCGCTGTTGTCTTGAGTGATTGCAATTTTTGTCAATTTAGTTTAAGTTTAGTTTAAAAATGGCAAGTTCAGTTTGTAAAAAGTTTAGAGTACAGGCATGTTACCTCTGTTGACCCTGCCTCAGGAAAGTGGGAGGTGATAGTTACATTCCCCGACGCAAGTTCAAATGAGACTAAGGTGGTTTTGACATTTAAAATTGATATTTTAAAACACATTTCATATGTGACGTAAGATTCACTTGTTGTATGATTGTTTTTATAGTTTTATGAGATAAGAGACAGTTAGCTCCATTTTAGTCAAACTAACATGTTTCTATGCCCTAGAAGTCCCGATGAGGCAGCCCATCAGAAACTAAAGCTCCACTAATCTGTTACTCTCAAGTAAACTGTCATTAATCTAAAAACACAGGCGGGATTAACAAAGTGTGGCACATATCTGCTGAATTGTCTTCCATGTGTTGGAAACATCTGGCTGCTGAAGAGTCTGCTGCAGTACTTGGGTTTACCGGGTGGTTTTCTTAATGAGATGGGTGTGATCTGACCTATCCAACTCTGTACACGTTGAGGTTTTCAGTTGTTGGTATTCAAGACTATATCTGGACACCAGAGAAGCTAACAGTATACTGAATCTTCAAAGCTTGCAACCTCCACAGTTTAGATTTACCAATGTTACCATTTTTGTTTTTGGTGAGGCCAAGCTGTGGGTCTCTACTGGATGAACCACTTTCTTTTATGTCTGAGATAAAGAAGAGGAATGAGCAGAGAGAGAGAAGCAAGGCTTTCACTGTTAGCACTGTCTCACAGAATCGCACAGGGGCTCCACAGAGATCCTAATCGGCTTGGCAGACTTTCTACTTAGCATGGTCATAACTTTAAAATGATGAGCTGTGAGGTCCTGGGATTTCCCAGTACAAAAGCTCTGTTATGATTCAGATGGGAAGAAACTATTTGCCCAAGGGATGTTTGCTGAGATGTTGTAGAATAGGTAAAGGAATTTTGCAAATGTAATGTAAGATCGACAAAGCTAGAGAAAGCTAGAGAGGATGTCATGCGTTTAATCAGTGCATGTGATAGGAGCTATCTCACCATGATTCTCCACCCTGTTGACATCTGCTCTCTGGCGTCGACACGCTCTGACAGGTCGATGCAAGCGAGGTGATCTTGCACTGTCACAGGTGAAAGCAGGCATGATTGCTAGTAAGCACAGTGATGTGGGGCCAGAATCAATGAATGTGGGTCTTTAAAGAAAAGATAGTATGTTTGGTGGGGCCAGCACTGATAGAATTGTGTATAAGGCGACAACAAACAGGTGATTTTGGTGTGTGTTTGTGTGGGTGTTTGTCCGTGTGTTTGTGTGGGTGCATGTGTCCCATGGTGTGCAAGTAAGGCCATCTCTGAGAGTGCTCGACAGATGGGAATACTGTCCCCTTGCAGCTGCTCGGAGACAAGACCTGCCATCAGCGCAATCAGCCCACAAGTGACACTTGACATTCTCTCAAAAGTGTAATAAAACACGCTGACACACACACACACACACATGCAACAGCAGCAACAGAGTATAAAGATGTGCTATATTTTAGCTAATACATAAAATATTTACTGAGTTTGGATGGATTGTTGGCAAATCAAGTATATAGCATTCGTATACAAGGGGCACCTTGATGGAATGAGCTCTTTGGTATGAGATCATCACTGTATTGGTCTCCAGAGCCAATGACAATCGCCCATACTCTCATGTATAAGGTGTAAACCAGACAAAATAGCCCATTGACAAATTGCAAGACGTCTATTAGGGTGCTGCTTGCAGCGTTTGAGGAATTGGCCCTGCCAAAATGTATAATATATAGGAGAAAGATTTTGTGAATATGACCAGTCATTAGTTGTTGGAATTGTTGGAAAGTGTAGAGAATTCTAGTGCCACAAGCTTATATATATTTCAAAGAATATGAACATAACCCATACATAATTAACACCCACACATACATAGCCTCTCTCTCTCTCACACACACACACACACACACACTCGTTGGCTCTAAGTAGGAAACTGCCTCGCCACAAGCGCCAGATAGCATCCGGATCGTGCTGTTGAGGGTAGGCACCCATTTAGTGTGTGTCACATGGGGAGTGCCCTACTGTGCAGACATGTCTGGCTGGAAGCTTAATGATCATGTGTGGTCTGTAAGTTTGTTTCACTCACACAACCGCAAAGTTGTAAGAGGTGCGGGATTTGCCACTGCTTTCAGAAATGTAATGACTTCTTGACATTTTGGGAGGCCATTTCAGATGAGGATTATCACAACATGGAACAGGGGTTTTGGATTGTGGAATCCTATAAGGTTTCTCATATAAAAATACACATTTTCATCACATAAGCCTCATGGAAAAAAATATGACTTGGGAGTCATACCAGAGTTAAATACCATACAGTATGTGACACTGATTTTCTGTATGGTAAATTTAGAAATGTTGATTTACAAGGTACAAGGTTGATGTTGTTAGTTAATGTACACACAGAATATATAAATAGTATGGTTTTATTCCTCTAGTTTAGCTTTGTAAAAAAATTATATTTCTAAAGTCTGCTAACATTGGGTGGTGGTACAGGGGTGGAGGACTTTTGTTATTGCAGATAATGGTTTATTTATGCAGTGCAGAAGGTCCTTGTGTGCTGATGCCACTCTGAATCTGATGCCGCCTATCACACGTTAAAACGTACACACGCACACACTCACAAACACACACACCCCAACAGACACAGTGGGGCGTCTATGTTTGGCCTTCATGTCAGGTTTGGTGGCTTGTAAGCTCAACACAGCCCCCTCTCAGCCATCTCAGTCACCCAGCAGGAGAGCTCAGCTGCATGGAGCAATCTGACAAGTAAGACACTGATGAGATCAAACTGAATGGTGTTAATGCCTGTGTGTGTGTGTTTGTCTGTGTATTTGTTTTCCCCTTCAGAAGTAGCAAATTTTACTTAATAGAATAATAGTAGAAGTAAAAGTAAAAGTAGAAGTACGTAATAGAAAGACAGAAAAATAATAGTAACACTTTTCTTGTAGTCTGTATCTATATGGGGTTATGAATTATTCATAATGCCCTATAATTGCTGACATGATATTCGTTATATGATGACATTGGGGAGATTTGATTAGCACACATTAGGAGCAATCAGATTTGAACCCATCATTTCCAGGCCATTGCTAGCCAGCTACCTCAAGCACTACATCACCATGGCCCTTAGCCTTTAATGCATGTCTCTATAATGCCTTTATGGATACAGAGAGCAAATAAGGCATTGAATTAGAACTATTTACGAATGCTTGGAAGACCCTCCCACAGCAGAGCATAACAACATTTGTCATCTTCCCTTAGTGTCCATAGGTGGAGAATCATCTCATAAAAAGCAATGGCCAAACTATTTGCTCTGCATAAATTAGGATGACAGCTGGTGCTTCTTCTTTGAATGAATTCCTTGGAACATAGCCCAGAATGGGAGGTACGGAGAGGCAGGAATGCTTCTTATGCAAGCCAAAGTGACAGTTTCATTTTGCACTTATGGATATGAAAAATAACAGGATTCTGCCAGGATACGTCAATCATTGATCACTGAGAGCGTCTTACGTAGTAGTAAAGACGTTGTGGAAGGGGAATGTAGGAATGACTAAATGTAATTACCCTCCATATTTCAGAGACTGCAGTCACCACCGATTCCCATCAGTGTTGTCCCTGCAAACCACTTACAATGAAACATCTCATAAACAGTACGCTATACTACACTACAGCATACTGCAGGCTTATAAAATGGCAGCTTTGTATTCCCTGTTCTACACATCACACAGGGTCAGTATGTGTCACGACAATAACACAGACCTACTGTTTAGCATTTCTGTGGACGGTATTATCCTTTAGCTAATGATACGCAGTGCGGCTTTCTTCACTATTCACCACCCCTCACCTCCCCTTGCTGCATAGAACATTTTATTGATGGGATTGATAAAAAAGCCTACAAAAAAGAACAACTTTTGTTAATTGTAAGCAAAGACAGAATTATTGTATTGGATTGACCAGTGTAATCAATAAGTTAGCTAAAGTTCAATATAAAAGGAGAGGTGTAGAAATAAACCAACGCAAGGGAAAAACATAATGAAAGGATAAAATGCATTCAAGGAAAAAAATCTATTTCTTCCCCAGAGTAAACTGTATGACCTACCATGGGGATTGCATGTGACAGATGGTAATGTCATTTAGATTTCTAAAATCAGAGTATGGTACATGTAGTCCTTCTGATCCTGATTTACACATTTTACAAGACAGAGGTGTGAAATTTTAATTGGAAACCCACAAAATGTCATAACACTGGTAACATTTGCAAGCAATACTTGTGGTACCATCATTGGATAACCACCTGTTAAACTTTAATGTTGTACACTTTAATGTTGAACACTCATGTCCAAAAGTAGCCAAAACGTTGTGAGCATGTAATTCCCAGTAGGCTAATGGGGAGAAACAATCAATATGAACCCCCAATTTACAGCCCTATTGTATTACTAGAGTAGATCAAATACTAATGCTGGTCTATTGAAAGATGAATATGGGTGGAAGGGAGGAATGCAGAAAATCAGAAAGAAAGAAGAAGAGAAGAAACAGCCACAAAGAAAAGAAACACGCAGACAGACAGACAGACAGTCAGTGTGGGTGAGATTAGAATTCCGCAGGTGTTCCTTCTTCCTGTAGTCATGCTGCAGCGGAGAGCATCAATGTTTCATGACTCTGTCTTGATGTTGAACTTCTCCTGGATTATTTATCAAATGGGTCCAAGTTGTTTATCACATGCTTAATCCAGACCCCCAGTTTCAAAC
Organism: Limnothrissa miodon; assembly: GCA_017657215.1. Classification (NCBI taxonomy): domain Eukaryota; kingdom Metazoa; phylum Chordata; class Actinopteri; order Clupeiformes; family Clupeidae; genus Limnothrissa; species Limnothrissa miodon. The sequence continues at coordinate 396,407 of JAGFZM010000074.1, forward strand.
TATACCACACGCACACACAAGCATGCATGCACGAACACGCACACACACATTATCTCTCCCTCTCTTTAACTGAGTGTCTATTGGTCCATGGGCGTAAATTTCATTTAACAGTAGGGGGGGACGATAGATATAAAATTTGTAAAGAGAAATTTTTGAAGGGGACACAAATAGGTCAGATTGTTCTCATAAAGATATGTCCCCACCAGGGCCGTGCAGAGACCTTTGGAGGGGCAGGTGCTCAAAGTTAATAAAGGGCACACACCATACAGCAACATACCTTACAAAATAACGGTCTGGACTGTCGCAACCCATATTCATGAAGAATGCAACATGGAATCACAACATAGGCTACCATATCAAGCTAATATAAGATAAACTTTATTTATCCCACATCAGGGAAATTCACTCAGCAAAAACAGCTTAGACAGACAGTAAACACAGTTACACAAGACAAACACGGATTAATAAGGGTACCCATTGGAAAAAACTATAGGCTGTAGTCTATGTGCATTTTGTACAAGAAAAGACTATGGAGATAATGGAGTGAAGGCTAAAGAATATTCCTTGTTGCAGGTGGTTAAATAAATAAATACAATATATAGTCAATAAACTGATACAGTAAAGATTTTAAATAGGTCGAAATAACTATTGCACAGGATAATGCACTAGTGTACAGTCCATTGGCACAAGATGATGGGGGCAATAGTGGTTGAGTAGTACAAGTAGTGCTACAATACAACTTTGTACAATACTTTGTACAATACTTTGTTGTACAGGCATTGTCCACATCTGACATCTTTGCGACGCAAAGCAAGTGTAGTCTGTTTTACCTGATGGGGTACATTGAAAAGATTTTGTTGACGAGGATGGAGGGAAGGCTGCTGTTGCTGATATTGCTGGAGGTAGGCACTGATCTGAGAGTGTAGCAACTAAAAAGAGCATGAGAGAGATAGCTGATTAAATGATTTTGTGATCATGACAAGATGCAAAGACAACTGATAGCTACTGGAAATACTTTTTTTTGAGCTACATTAAAACATAGCCTACTACTTAAACAACTAATTAATCTAATTGTGAAGCATTAAGGTTTTTTTGTGCTCACAAATGAAAGTACCAGCAGTAACACTAATCAATTTGCCTATGTGCAGTTAAACTAATAATGGAGTTGGTATTAGCTCAAACACAATTCTATACAACACATTCTATGAAGTCCGGTTTATTTCATCAATCAGATGAAGAACAAAAACAAACTCTTTTTTTTCTCGGTATGCCTAAAGCCTTTTTTTAAGTATTGTGATGGCCTTGGCTTTATTTCAATAACTTCAAAAGACAAACCACGCTTCAAAAGAAACCACCTACACACTGTAACCTACTACTGTAGCCTACATAAACTGTAAGATATCGGATGAACGGACATTACAACAGACCAAACTAAGAACTGCAAAAAAAACACCCGTTGAACTTTTATTTTTTTTTTGGAGCACGGTTTTTCAGGTAGCGTTAACGTTAGTTTACTGTACTGCCCCAGTTGCCTAGAAGGCACGGGCCTGAATGTTAGCAAAAGCAGCACAAAGCCACAAGTCATATCCACCTATTCTGGGTGTCAGACACGCACACGCGCGCTCGCAAAGCTCACACAATATTGTAACGGCACGTCTGTCATCTCACAAGAAAACAATGTGCACATCGCACTATGAATGCCGCTGCAGAACCTACTCACCGGTCCTTGGCGGTCGCTTTATGGTGTTCTCCTTCAC
>JAGFZM010000074.1:398263-419397 GCA_017657215.1 Limnothrissa miodon
CCCCCCCCCCCCCCCCCTGCACGTGCCTGGTCCCCACAGTGAAAAACTTTGCTTCTATCATTATTAAAACTATTTATTGCATTGTTATGTTGTTTACTGTCAAGCCATCAACATACAATGTAATGTAAACATGACTATTACTGTGAAAAAGATACATGAAATAAGTAAAGCTTTGCAACAAAACGGTTTAGGTGCACTGATAAACGATCTAATATCTGCTCTAGTTTTCTCTGTCATTTTAGTCTATGAAACTGTCTGCAAGGTAACAATAAAAACAAGGAATTAAAAAAGGTTTAAAATTAATTAAGCTAAGACACCTAAGAACAGAATAGAAATTGAGTACAGTAGTCTCTTTCAGAAGAACAGTGATATAATGAAGACTCCCACAATATAAATACGGTATACCAGCCACAAAAAACGTGATGAATCAAAACCGATCTAACATTACTGTGGCGCCTTGACAACCATAAACTAACGTAGCTGCTAATCGTCCATTCAGTCCGGCTGAGATTAACGCCACCAATAAAAAAATATCGCAAAAAACACATACAGTACCCACTGATGGCCTTGTGCGTTCTATCCTCAAGCATAACACTTTTTAAATTAAACATGACATCCTGTTCAGTTAAATGTGGGTGTCTGCAAAAACACTGTGGTACCTGCAAAACATTTCAGATGTACTGGGGGGGCTAAATGCCACACAAGCTAACGTTATAAGTATAACGAAGTAGCCAAAACTTTTGATGCTAATATAGAAGATTTGTGGGAAATTACAAGGATAATCAGCATTTATGCCAATTTATAAATGAGTCAGACTTAACTACATTAAAGAGAATCGATTTATTTAATGTGAATGAAATACCCTAGTACTAGCGTTCAACTTAGCCGCAGCCACGCATCCAACCATGTAGACTAGAGTAGGTCCCTTGGATGGGAGGGGACATGTCCCCTGCGTCCCCCCTGGGATTTTCGCCCATGTATTGGTCACTCTGCCCTCACCTAAGACATGGGGTGAAATTTATGATTTGATTCATAAGAAGAATGAATGGGTAACACTATATTTGAAGGGATCTACATAAGGGTGACATCTATATGTTATAAACATGACATGCCACGTATCATGACCATTAATGACCCTTTATTCATGTTCATGACTGTTGTCATTAAGTGTCATTCGGTTTTTGAAATGCAGACTGGGATGTAGGCTGCACAACAACCGAATGACACTTAATGACAGCAGTCTTAAACATGAATGAAGTGTCATTAATGGTCATGATACGTGGCATGTCATGGTTGTGACAGGCTCTTGCCACCCTTATGTAGACCCCTTCAAATAAAGTGTTATCGAAGAGGGTCATTCTCAGCTGAGCCTGCTGCTGCACTTGTATGTTGTGTTTGTTATCCATTTACTTTGTTGTTGTATTGTTGTTGTTCTTGTTAGGAAATGTAAAGCATGTATGAGCAAAATTATCTTAAGAAAGATAAATAAATATTTTGTCATGCAAATAATAAAACTTAATAAAAATATAACGCCTTAATAAAAGAGCCAGTCTTGATAAAAGACTTGTAAAACAGGTGTGACATTAGTATAATTAACCCTATTAGATGAAGCGCAGGGGTTGCTGATAATGGCACAAAAGAAATCACTAGAAGGTTAGTCACACTCTACGGATAATAAGGGGACAATTAGCTCGGCGTCCATCTTGCTTACGGAATCTGAATTACTATCTACCATTTTAAATTGTCACTTGGTGATAACATCTAATACCTGATTACAAGTGAATGGCCGGCGGTTGTATGTGTGTGTGTGTGTGTGTGTGTGTGTGTTCACTAAAATTGGTCTTTAGAAAAATTGTGAGTGTTTACACCGTATTGCACTGTGTAAAGCAAATTGCTGTCATTCTAATCAAAGGAGTAGTTGTGGCCCGCTCCAAATGTAAGGGTGATTTCAGGGTCTAGGTGATTTTAAGAGAAACGGCTGATTAGATGATAACAAAGGCAAATTTATGCAAATATATATCTATCAACAATACTCCCTATATAAAATGGAAGTCAACCAATCTTGCTGTGGTGACTAGATTTTCTTCATTTACTTAAGAATTTAAAGTGATTTAAAAAAAACAACTAATCTCTACTTTATACACAGCCTACTCACAAGAACCCAGTGGGATGTAACACTGGGCTGGTGGACACGTATGCCTTCCATTACATACAGTAAAATCACAGTCTTGCACAATAGGGTTCAAATCTGTGCAGGTTATGGATTCAAAATAGGCTATTGTGTCTTCATTTTTTCCAAACAAGAAAACAAGGCTACTTTGTTTTTTGCTCTTCTCTGTTTACAGAACGGGTTGCCATGTTGGACTCACACCTTGCCTGACTGCAAAAGAAAGAAAACAAAGCATTGAAAAGACGTTAGATTACGACCTGTGAAGTACAGGGTTAGGAGTAGGTAGGAACAGCATAACAAAAAGTATCAAGGGATAAATTATAAAGTACCATGTATGTATGTTGGCAAAACACAAACAACACGAAAGCAGTTTGTGTGCTGGACTACTGCTAAAGAGATTGGGTGCATCAGAAATCTTATCAATCACACTCAAAATTAGCAAACAATTGTTTATTCATCAAAAATGCTCAACAAACTTGACTTTCGAACAGGGCATAAAAAGCATAATAGGCTTGTTTAATTAGGGGTGATGTTGGACTGGTTAAGCAGATGTAACTTTTGTGTTGTTTGTGTAATTCGACCATACTGACAGTACACAGCAAATACTCCAGATTTTATCCTCACACCATTCTTGCACAGCACTAACTGAATTTAATGTTAATCCACATGCAACTGCTTGGAGATTGTTTTTTGGGAATCATAGGACACAGACCAGCTATGATTATGAAGAAATGAAAATGAAAGCTCTAAGCGAAAGTTCTACCAGGAAGACTCTAACGTTACATCACTAATTGCATGTCCAATCAAGTTATCTCACCTGTCTTATAGATCCAGGTACGCTCTTGCTGTTCCAGGCTCAGCGAAACAAAATCCCCACCTCCCTCCCCACCACCGCCAGATGGGTCCCTGTCCTTCATCCAGGCTTTGCCCCCTGCCAGCTTTAACCAGGCAGGATCTGCTGGGTCAAGATCTGCGAAATCCTGGACCATGGTCAGGGCCTATGCCCAATATTTTTTGTTATCAAATATAATTTGTAACCAAATCAGTGATCCGATTAAATACTTGTTCATCATCTTATTCTCTGTTTCTTAATGGGAGAAGTAATATGATCTATATTTTTTTAACTAACATGAAGGTCAAAAAAATAATCAAAACAAAACTTTGCCGCCCTTCTTTTAATCCACCGACCCATGCTGGCTGGTGTATGCCATTTTTCCAATGATGGCTTTCACCAAATGGTCTAATAGTTATCGGATGCTGATGTGTTCCAAGACCTGTCCTTGGACCTCCTCCAAGTCTGCTGCCAGAGACCCTGATCAGCACTCCAGCACAAATGACTTTCTGTCAATGACCTTAGCTGTGCCTCCCTCTGCAGGACCTCAAAGACTAATGCCTTCCGTATCGCACTGCTTCATTTGTGTCTGTGGGGTTCTGATGATACCATTGTATTTCAACATGCAAGTCAAACTTGCTTGTGGTGAATGGCTGTCATGATTTCATGCATGCAGAGTGACAGCTGGCCAATGTCTGTTATGAGACAATTTGTTCATTCTATGGCCACGACCATTTGGTCTGTCTCTGTCAGAAGCTTTGTCTGCACTCACAAATGACCTCTTTCCTTATAAGTGTCTGTCTTTGGTTAACATTTTTGACAACAATGAACTGTGATTAGGTATGCTGTATGTTACCTTGGAGATTTGGGAGTTTAGTCACTCAGCTAAACTGTGACACCTTAAGTATGACTGGTATAAGTGAGTGCTAACAGCAGCTAGCCTGGACATGCAGTGCATTATGGTCTAGCAGCTTCAGTTGCTCCAAGCTGCCTTGGAAGCTGAGGAAAACATTAAGCATTATGCAGATTACACATATGGGCGAATGGAGGGTGATGTGGCATTAGTAACAGCAGTACTTTATAATGATCTTGTACAACTGACACTTGTCTTTCAGTAATAATAATTATGTATGAAAAAATAGCCACATATAAAATAAGTAATAAAATCAATTACATATGCAAATATTTTAACTAACTGCAAATATTTGGTCAAATTAACATTTAAATAGCATGTAACATGTCTGTGACCCATATAAATGTCTAAAATTAAACGTCAAGCATTCATATTTTGTCTATAAGTGTATATCTACAGTACCTGCCTCTCTTCCTTAACCCTGGTAAATATTGATCAACTAAATTACTTCCCAAGGTCGGAGCAACGGGTTGCGCTGTGCCAAAGATAAGGCCTGTCAGTAGACAGCTGTTCTCCAATGCAGCAAAAAAAAAAAAAAAAAAAATAAAGTGATTAACAGCAACTCAGTGATTTGATGTCAGTAGCTGTAAGCCATGGCAGGGGTCTTGGCTGGTCCTGCAGTAAGTGCAAATATACATGTATGAAAATTCTACTGTTTGCATTTAAACAAAATCTTATAGAGCCATCCCATTGCAAAATCCTACAAACACCTATTATTAGACCAAAAAAAAATCTCAGTCAATATTTTAGAATGATCTACTAACTGAAGGTTTTTGTGAGAAATTTAGCCTAAATATAAATGGCAGAACTGAGTTTAACTCAAAATAGAACATATGTCAGTATGTGCAAAGACATCTGTCTATGATTTTGACACAACAACTACCATCTGTAGTGGTTGTCACCATGGGGAATGCATTTCTGCTGCCAACCACGCTATAGAAATTAGCCGGGCGCTACCTACTACATAAATGGAATGGTGCCAGTGTACAGTAGTTATTAAAACAATTAAATAAGTGAATCTGTGATCACCAGAGAAGATAAAGTTGCCTGACATGTATGACTCATGCCTGGCATGAGTGTGAACCACAATAGGTTGAACATACATTTTCATTCCAGGTTAAAACGTTACCAGCAGGGGGCTACGATGTTAACCTCCTTCCCTGATTCAGTAGGACAAAGAGACGACTGAAAAGCAAAATACAAGACCAATTACAGGGGCTGAATTATCTATGAGGTAAAGAAAACACATGAAGAGGAAATCACTAAAACTGGTGATAAGGATACAGGATACAGACCTTCAAACAAAGAAGGCATACAAAACAATCAACACAGTGGGCCCTTCTTACTAAAAAGAAAGACAGAAAAAAAGAAAGAAAAAAGGAAATGCTATCAAAGAGTGCACAGATAAGACATTTTAAACTGTTTGGAAAGAACACTGTACAGTATAGAAATCAAAGGATACCATCCAAACATAATCTCAGCTGAGTGTGGGAGGCATCATGTTTACTGTCTCTGGTTATCACTGAGGGAAAATATCAATCAATATTCCAAAAGCACCATGTCAGTGAGGCTGTCAGCAAACTGAATTCTGATTCTGAAGAAATGAAAGCTCTAAGTGAAAGCAGTGGCGGTTCTAGAGATTTTTCCTTGGGGTGGCAAAGGTGTGGCATGACGTCCCAGAAGGGGGGCTTAGGAAACTGGATGAAGAAACACTATCATCGCTGAGCCATTGTTTGTACCATTAAGGTATAACTGATTCAACCACTTAAACCATCTTATCTAAAAGTATTTCCCTCAGGATGTAATCTAACATCACATCAAACCATATTTAAAAAATGCATTTTAAGTTTGTCCTTATGCCGCACAACTCTTTCTCTCCACCTTGTCTCTCTCTCCCTCTCTACATTGATACCTGGTCATACTCATATGTCTGCACTACAACACATGCGACTAGTTAAGTGTGTTTTCTTCCTTGCCCATCACTCTTGATTGCTCCTTGCTGTAAGGCGCCTTGAGTCAATGCCTTTGTTATAGGCGCTGTATAAATACAATTTATCTGAAACATACGTTATGCATTAATGCATTCATCCGTTTGATGTTTCATTAAAATATGCACTGTTCAGTCAATAAAATAGTACGCATTGTACTGTTTTCCAAACAGTGTTGAAACCACCATCCGGCTATTGTAACGTTGTCACTAAAACAGCAGTTCAATGGGTTTCCGAACTTAGATCTAACATCCATTGGGAATTTAATGACATCGCCTGGCAAATTTCAGAGAGAGAGCATGGGAAAACGCGGAAAAACAAGATAAACATGTTGTAACTTTCCAACTATCTGCTTGCAGCTACCACCTTGCATGACAAGACATAGATCTATAGCCTATACTGAGCATCAGCCTTTTGTAGAAGAGCAACCTGTGGCCAGTAGCCTAGATCTATGCCTACTGTAGGCCCATATAATTAAGTCTATCCTGTCTTGATGTATATGGGCCCAGAAGAGAAAATAAACGTAAATTCCATTCCATTTCATTCAAATTCCAATTGCATCTGGCAAAACGTAACCTGTAGGCTAACACGTTCACTCATTGCTAACGTGACACTGTCACAGTCACAGACGGATTGACTGCAAGTAAAAACAGTGCAGGAGAATCCCACTTTATGCAAGGTTATTTAAAGTACTCCGCGACGGATCCGCCCCGCAGTCTGTCTTCCGGAGGTCGGCCTCCGGGACTATCGGCGTCTACTTGCACGCCGCGTATCATCCGCCGCGGAGGCTTCCCACGGATCCATAGCGGAATTGCTTACCTCCGTAACGGGTCCGGTTCGGACCCGCTACATCCGATGCGGACTCATTCCGTGTCCGCGTATTGTGTCCGCCACAGATCCACTATAGTGGATCAGCTACGGAGCCATTCCGGACTCATAAATGTTCCGGTCCGGGACCGTCCAGGATCTGTACCTCATAAACTACCGAAGCAATTTGCTTCAAACAGCATTTAGGCCTAGGTTAAATTCTAATTCTGCTGACCAGTGGCGGTTTTAGGCATGGGCGAACGGGGCAGCCGCCCAGGGCGGCATTACGTTGGGGGCGGCACACGAACTTGGAGGGGAGAAAAAACTTATGCCGCGAAGCAGTTCTCTATAGTATATGACCTGTGCCGCCCCTGCCTGCTGCTGAAGCAGCCGCACAGAAGCTGAGCGAGCCGAGAGGGAATGGGGGCGCAGAGTAGGCTACAGTTCACCTCTCCCAAATGAAGCGGACAAGAAGGTGGGCTAAACTATGTCAGTGACACCTGACCTTATTACAAATAACGGACATTTCATTCAACATATAGAAAAAAAGAGAAAAAATTAAAAACACAGACCAATAGGCCCAAGTAGGCTAGCCCCTTTTATTTATTTATTTGTGTGAAATTGCCAATAAAAATAGGTAGGCCAAATAAAAAACAATTATGAGGTGGAGGTGAATTGGTTTAATCTTGACTTAGGGTCGTGAGTGACGGCGTTAGCGGATGGGAAGTCTGTTGATTCTCGATTAGGTGTAAACACAGCAATGGAGAAAAAGGCCAAAGCTTAGATGAAAAAAATAGATGAAACGGGCAAAAGATAAAAGGTAGTCTATGCAACAATGTTCTCTCTGTATGATTAAGGTATTCAGTGGTGTAGCCTAACGTATACACGGTACCCATACTAGCAGCAGGCCACCGCCATGTGTTATCAAAATGCCAACGTTGAAATGTCAAGGTGTCAACGTTTCTTAAAACGTAGGCCTATGCTAAAAGATATCTTTGAGGACTTGTGAAATTAAATGAGTAGGGGAGAGTTGCTCAAAAAATACATTTGCCAAGGGAGGGTCATTTAAATACCCCTGTCTCATGGGCTTAGTAAGTTTCTACAAGATGACTTTTATCCTCCGATGGCGTTCAACTAACGAACGGCCCCTTCTTGTTTATGATGCTTGTTTGCTATGCTTATCTTGCTAAAAAACACACAATAAAAGCATAATATATGGCTCCCATTAAATAGAATTATTAACCGTTAACTTTTTCCAGTGAAACTATTACAAAATTCCTTATTGCAGTGTGTTTTGGACACTTTTTTTTTTAAGGGGGGGTAGTCGGGAGGTAGTCTCGCCCTGGGCGCAATTCAGTGTAGAACCGCCACTGCTGCTGACACTGCCTTTAACAAGCTAACAATTATTCAGCTTGGCTACCTGGTTGATCTCACAGATATTTGATCAACTTTTGATTACACTGTTGTTAAAAAAAATGTTACTTTGTGCACAAAAACATTAAAGTTAGGTTGTATTACAGCATATAAATTAAGATACACCTAGTCAATCCAACATTAAGAGATATGTTTTTTTTTTTTTTTTAAGTTATGGGAAAATCAACAACTAACAAATATCCTAGATGGGACATTAAGGCAAGTAATAATTAAATGCAACAACATTGTCAAACTATTTTTTTTTATTTTGTGAATATTAAAAAAAAAAAAAAAAAACACTCAACATTGTCATACCAACCCAGCTTTTTCTAAAATGGAAATTGCAGTAGGCCAGAGACACTTTGTTGTGCTTCATCTGATAGTTGAATAGCCCAGAGTAATTCAGCACTTCATTCTTGTTTGTCCCCATCTGCAATCACACATTTCCAATAAAATTAGCTTCATTGGAAGCAGATTTACACCTTTGAGACACCCAAATCTAACAAGCAAGGAGCATTCTATATGGTAAAAAAAAAGTGTTTGAAATTTACCTTCAAAGTCTTGAAATTTAAATGACAAGTCCAGATGTATCAACCTGTAAATCCAGGGGTGAAAAATTATTGTAAACACTGTGTGGGTCATCACCATTTGATTTGATTCAAATTAACATTTGATTTGATGCATCTCTTACCCAGGTCAGTGAGGTGAAAGGTCAGAATAAGAAATTAGTCTTGACCATTCAAATCAAACTGGCTTAAACTGGCACTCGTCACTGGCCTGCAATGAAACAATAAAATGAACATACCAAACTTTAATGGGTCACTTTTACCATCTACAGAAAAAGAAATTACAATAGTCTCTTATAATCCATATTGGATGTATGAACTGAGTGATATACATAAAAACTTAACCTACCTGGTCCGAATATGTCAGTGGAAAAGGGGAACATTAGCATGCCATCCACCGTTAAAAATCATTCTTGTACACTGCCGTGTTTAGCCACATGAGGAACCCTGGAAAAACTGCCATCATTTTCCACAAACCTATTAAAATATAAAGTGCATAGTTAGTACCTTTCAAACAGTTGAGATTTGGTCAAAACTGTATTTAAAAAAATAATGTGAGACCCAAGATAATATAACTTAAATATAAAATAAAAATACAACTACAGTATAATAGTCAATCTATTATACTACAGTATACTACAGTATAATAGTCAAAATCTAATATGTATTATCTATTAAAATCCTATTATGATTAGAAAAAAAAAACAATTATAGACAGACAAAACCCACCTTCAATGAACTCTAACAGGTTGTAGCTTCACTTTCAGTCGAGGGTAGGACAAAATAATTCTGCTCACCCTGTCATTGTAAAAAAAACTCTTTGGTTAATAGATGAGCAAGTTATGAAAACAAATCACATTACTTGTCGTTTTAGACAAGTAAGCCATTGCTATGCAATGTCCAAGCGGTGGAGAATGGTTGCTACAACATCAAAACGTAGGTTAACTGTAGGCATTACCGGAAAATAATTAAGCAGATTTAAAAAAATATATATTTTAATCATCAAAACAATACAAGTGAACAACGACAGTTCAAAAGTACATGTTTGTAATCTTGTGTGAACTAATTAACAATGCCGTCTCTGGCATTAACAATTAGCCAAGATAGGCAACATTAGAACCGTTAGCTAGTGTGGTTGAATAACACACATTTAGCAAGCTAAGCTACACTTGTATGTCGGCTTGTAAGTGCTTAATCATGTATTTATATAACAAGAATCGCAATATCGGAGGATTGTACATCCTAAATATTACAGAATAAAGTTAATGAGACCGTTCAGATTTTGTAACACTCAGCTGGGAGGCGTTTCTTATTCCTTTATCTTTTCTTTAACCAATCATGTTTCAGCAATACTGCTGAGTCTGATTATATTGGTGGCAAATTTCCCTAACTTTGTATAAAAAACATCATGTGATGATTATATTGGTGGCGAAATTTCCCGTACTCTGTATAAAAAACATCATGTGATGCATGATTCATACGACTGTTTTTCGCAATTGAGGCGTATTTTCCCTCAACAACAGGTGTTGTTTTGTCTCCCTCAGCAGATTTTGAGTCCTTTCTTGAGCAATCATTAAACCATACACATTTGTATATGAACCTTTTTTACATTGATTCTTATAATTACTTTTCATGGGTAAACATACTTAATCACAACTTTACCTGCATCTCAGAGAGAGAGATAGATAGATAGAGAGAGAGAGAGAGAGAGAGAGCTCTCAGTTCAATCACATTGGCATACCAAATCATAATGCAGACACATTCATATATCATTATGGTCACTTTCATATGAGTCTAACTATAATAGATGTCAGAAACTATATTTTATGAGACAAAATGCTTTAAAGTAGTCTGCCTGTCATTTTATCTGTGTGTGTGTGTGTGAGAGGCCTATAAACAAGAGAAGAAGATGTTACTGTGACATCTGATACAGCACATTCCTGTGTGTGTGAGTGTGCGTCCGGGTCAGCCTGACCCAAGTAGAGAGTGAGCTGCGTGTGTGTGTGTGTAGGCGAGACTCCCTTTCTTTTCTGCTTATGAGTGCATATTATTTTGCTAGTGTGTGCACATCTTCTAAACTTATTATGTTAGTGTATAAAAACCCTATATACCATTAGTGTATTAAAACCCTATATGCCATTTTATGTTTGTATTCAAATATCTCCCACATTAGCATGAGAGCCAAACCTTGCGTTAGCTTCCCATCTGTCAACCAGCAGCATTGACATGCTAAGAGGCTAACGGTAGCTCAAACTGATAACCGTTCAAAAATAGAAATATTAAATATTACCACATCGGCTACTTATAAAATAGAAACTTCTCTTTTATGGTTATACGTTTGTAATTTAGTTGGGGTTTCTATGCTAGGCGAGGAATAAAGCACCATACAAACAAAACCTTGACAAGCAATTAAAGGCGCTCTAAGCGATGCTGTTTCACGTCACTTCTTGTTGATGTTCGAATTATTGTCAAACAAAACTGAGGATAGCTCCAGAGAGGGTTCAAGCGTTATAAGTTATAGTTTACTCCTCCCTCTCCCTCCCATGCCTCCCGAAAGACTCATAAACCTTGTCGTTTATTGGCTGGAACACTGTTACGTTTCGTTTTCGTTTGTTATGCTAGGTTTGCCCACTGTGTTATGTTGCCGTTTGTGGAGCCTGGGCTGTCTACAAAGACAGTGTGTTCAGGGGACAGGCAGCTAGCAGATTGTGAGGAGATGTTTGCTGTATGTAACAACACATGTTTTAGTCCTAAAAACGTGTCACATCGCTTAGAGCACCTTTAATATGCACATTTTTGTCTATCTGTTTTGCCAATGTATATTTTACTCATAAGGCAGTAAAGGCGAAAAGATAATTTCTACTTACACCGTTTTCGTATTCCTTGGAGCAGCTGAATCAGAGAAGGTTTCAAGATCTTTGGCTGAATCTTGCCGAAGTTGAGCTCAGAATCATTTTTTTCAAGAGACCCCAACCAACCGTTACAAAGGCGCGTTCGCTAAGCGGATCCGCTCTTTTTCCTGAGCTGACCATCCTACATTATGTCTAAGAGAAAAAAAGGAACTGATAATTCACCCTGATGATCAATTTTCAGCAAGCAAAAATGTGCTGTAAACGAAATGAGCATATCATCTTTGATATTAACTCGCAGTTAGTTAACTGCAGTTACATACATCTCATCTACTGCCAAGCTAACGGTTAGCAGTTGCCAGCTATGCAGTCTGCTTTGAATAAAATTATTCGTCGTCTTCAGATTTCCGTCTTCCACTCTTTTTGGTTAACTGGTAGACTTTTTATTTTACAGTAGGCCTAAGTGATTTTAAAAGCTCGTATACATGATGCCATATACTATATTTCCATATTACCCTTTGCAAACGACTCCACACTCTCACAACATAGGCGACGTGACGAGATGAAAACGTATTATCATTAGCCTACATTAAGTTATTTTTAAAAATGGGCTGCATATCTGGTCACTTTCTCCTCTACTGTCACAGCCACAGCCGTGTGTAGGCCCTAACGTTTCCATGCCTTATATGTGTGGTGAGACCGGTGTTGTGATGCTTGTGGGTCTCAAAATTCGTTAAACAATGTTATATTGTTTAACGAAGTTAATGAGCACAACTGTTTTTGCGGCTTCGGTAGATTAATAGGGGGAATTTTCGCTTTATATGTAGCCATTGCAATCAACTTTTTTTACCTCATTAATGACAAATTGATAAACATTTTTAAATGTGGTGGGGACAAGTTCAGTATGAGTGTAACCAGAGGTTAAAGCTGAGTATTCAATAATTGGTGTAACCTTTGCAAACTCTCAGTTTTGTGTTGCGCAGATTTCGCACACCCCCGAGGTCAACGAACAAGCTAGTGGAGAATGACTAGCGTTGGCTACTATCCTAGCTGCGGTAGTGTTATGATCAAAGATTCTAGAGCGTCTCTCGGGGTGAAACCATTTCAAAATTTCAGAGGGGGGTGGGGATGTATATTTGAAAAGTAGGCAAGGATAGATGGGAAAAGGTTAAGGGCTGTGCTACTGTGGATAGATCATTTCATTATTTCATAAAAAAAAAAGATTTCATGAAAAAATAATAAAATAAAATGGGGTGGCAGGTGGGGGGGCAGGATATATTTTTACCTGGGCAGCTGCCCCTGTGTGCCCCCCTGTAGAACCGCCAGTGAGTGAAAGTTCTACCAGGAAGCATTACGTCACTAATCGCATGTCCAATCAAATGATCTCACCTGCTTTATAGATCCGCCTAACAGTTTTGCTCTTGCTGTCGTAGGCTCAGTGACCGAAATCCCCACCACCGCCAGATGGGTCCCTGTCCTTCGTCCAGGTGGAAGGCTCTGCCCCCTGCCAGCTCTAACCAGGCAGGATCTGCTGAGTCAGGATAAGCGTAATCCTGGACCATGGACGGGGCCTACGCCAAATACTGTTACTGTATAAATGCTATAATCAAATCAGTGATCTGATTGAATATTTGTACACTATATCATTCTCTGAGTCTTAATGGGAGAACTGGTTTGAGCTACCTCAAAACAGTTCAACAAGTGATTCATAAGTGATCCTAACCCTAGGGTTCCTTGCTTTTGGCACCAGTAGCCCTGCTTTATGGATGTTTTCGGGAAAGACAGATTTTTTTGCTTTGCAGAACCTGGATCTATGCTTAGACTTATGGGAGGCCATGCTAGATGCTGACTGCTTTTCCTTCAGTGTGTTAAGTTTGGCTTGTTTGCCTGCTCTGTCTCGTCTTGGCCTGCTGTCTTGGAGGACTGGGTCTGCTTAACCGAAGGCTAATTTGGCGGCCTTGGAAAAAAAACCTTCATGTTTGTTTTGTTTGTTACTGGGCGAGTCCAAGATCACGCAGAACTGTGCAGCTCTGTGCAGGGCCACTGATCTCTACAACACCCAATAGAGCTACATCGTAACACTGAGGCCTATTCTTAAAAGATCAGTGCCCCCAGGCAGTGCTGTGCAATCTTGAATTCATTTGTTACTCCTCCAGCCCAGAGTTAGAGGGCTGGCTGCAGCACTTTTCCCTCCCCATTTCTCCTTCCCCATGTTTGCACTACACTACGATGCTCATTAATGCAACAACGCACCATTCATTTAGTGCTTTTCTACTGCTACGAGCAGTCAAAAAAAGCAACAGTGGCAGAGGCTGCCAGGCTAGATGCCAACTTGCTCACTGGGAGCACTCGGGGTTCTGTATCTTTACATGCGGTTACTCTAGAAGTTAGCCGACTGACTATTGTGACACAAAATAAAACATGGAAATTTTCGAAGTGGATAATTATTACTAAAATGTATGGTGGAAAAACACTTGGGAGCCCTACACCTTCGGCGCAGTAACATCATCCATCCTCGCAGAAACATTATCAGTGGATTCGTGAACGGTGAATGGTGTTTTCTTCTTTTAATGTTGTGGCCACTGTAAGCCAAGTCAGCATGAAGATGAAGACCACATCACCTTTTATGACCAACTGAAATACTGTAATTCTATCATAGATCTTGGCCCAGCAGATCCTGCCTGGTTAAAGTTGGCAGGGGCCAGAGCCTACCCCCCTGGACAAAGGACAGAGACCCATCTGGCGGTGGTCGGGAGGAAGGTGGTGATTTTTCGTGGCGCAGAGACTGGAACAGCAAGAGCGTATCTGTTAGGCGGATTTATAAGACAGGTGAGGTGATTTGATTGGACGTAATTCTAGAGTCTTCCTGGTAGAACTTTCGCTTTGAGCTTTTATTTCCAAATAAACCATGTAATTCCAAAGGGTGCACAACACATACTTGTTTCGTGGGCATACAGACCTCACCTAACTCTAATTTAGGCAGCAGACATGACTGACTTTCATAACACACCCATGTAACCCCAAGGTAGAGATAACAGGCATTAACTAAGGTGAAGAAATAGCATGATGCTTCTTTAAATTCTTTTACTGTCCATTAATGTGTATCTAAAAACCCTAAATATTACAGTAATATATGTTTCATGCCTTTATTTAATATACTAAATATTAGGTATAATCATGCTGTGATTTAATAGATTTGGTATGGTCTTCAGGGTGAGATAAATGAGTTTAGTCACACAGTAGATGCCGATTCCAGATTCATGTTCATGAGATCTTGAATCATTGAGGGTAGCAACACATCCCATTCCATCAGTCCATGTTTTTCAGCTGATACCCTGAAAGTGAGTTAAAAAACATCAGGGATGGCTCATCTACTTCATCGACACATCTAACCAGTCTTCCCCATCTAATCACCACCAGTGCTCAGGGAAGCTTATTGACATTGATGACATGTTTGCTTCCATAATTGCATTCATACAGGACCATCGGTCTCAAAATAATTGGAACTCCGACCGTAATGACTTGCACGTGAGAACCCCACGCACATATTTGAGTGGCTCACAAGGTATGACTCAGGATGGCGTAATGCAGTGCAGTTATATGGCAATGCGACATATGTCGAAGAGCAAGTCCTGAACATTCACCGATTACTGATTAAATATGATTCACTTCTTTCATGTTGTGTGATCATTCATGTTCATTAGGATCCCCAGTCCAAAAGAGCAATCAACACTGTACTACATGCATGATCTTATTATAAACCTGTATGTTAATACATGCCTGCACAATGCTGTATTTGTATTGAGCTATTTTTTCAGCAGCAGGTGCTGTAGGTTGCTATTTATAAGGGTGAAATAGGTGATGAGTGATAAGTTTGGAGATCTACAGTATATGCCACAAACAGTTTGACATTCAAGGTCGGGTGTAGCTTTGGGTAAGTTGGAGAGAAGTTTGACAGACAGGCAGACAATTTGGCTCACAGGGGAAGCCAATTTAAACAACATGTCTGCCAATTGACAATTATAGGACCAGTTCACATTATATGTGTGGCTGGAATTGACAATGGTGTTTTTTATGCCTCTAAGTGCAGTGTCTGTTCTCATGTTACCTATTTTAATTTTAGATCATATGAATAAGAAATTTGTGTTGGGAATATCTATATCACTTCTTTTTTTTGTGTGGTGAAGGTGGCCCTTATATAAATTCAAAATAATGCTGCACATCACCAACATATCTTGTGTAAAATAGATTATGTGAAGAGAAGTGAGATTATGCTGTAAGTGCACCACCGCCAACCTTATCCCAAATATACTCGCCGTCTGTAACAAATTCCTAGAGAACATACAGATATGAGTCGCTGCTTTCTCCCATCACGATAAGCCACTTTTCAAACTCCTTGCGCAAGCAAACGCAAGCAAGGATGGAAATTCTTGAGTTCTCATCAGCAGTACATTATTGGGGAAACAGCTGGGTGGCACGGTGTAATCCATATTTGCTCAGGAGGGAGAAAATGAGGCTGCATTCAGAGGGCGCGGGAAGACAGGAACTACTGCTGATTCAGTCGAAAAACAACCAAGGCACTCACAGCCGAGAAACACATCAACAGAATTAAATACAGGGAGCTTCTTGAGCTGCTTGGGTTGGGAAGTTAATGTAATATCCCTCACACATATATACTGTATGTACTCACTATTTCTGCCTCTCACCTTCTGTGTATGTAATACATATGAGGTATTGTATTATGCACCGAACATTATTGGAAATTTTGGGGCATAATACATGGAACACAAGGAATACTTGCCTGACAATGCAAAAAGGCCTTGATTCGTTCTCAAGGGAAATGTTTCCTATAATGTTCAGGGGTACATTGTGCTGTTAACGACTACTTGCCAAACAGAACATTTTACACAAACGCCTTTTAAATTGTATTTGTTATTGGTGTACACAAATAGCTTGCAATGTAGCTTAAACTTGCTGCATTCAATTAGAAGTGAATGGAACCTCCTGTAGCTTTCTGGAGCCATACAATAACACAGAATAAAGCTGATCCAAAATAAGGGCTAGAGAAGCATTCCCAGTATTCATTAAGTATTGTATGTATGTGTGAATCCATATTAAGTCAAAGTGCAAATATAAAGCTTTAAACCTAATGATTAGTATTGATGACTGTTCTATACATTCAATACGTTCTTATGTATAACTACATGAAAATGTATGATTAGTAATGAACACAAGTTTTATAATAAGAACAAATGTTTTATAAATTAATTTTAAATCTTTATTAAAGGTGTTTTTTACTAAGCTTTATAAGTACTGGTTTCATTGAAAGTACTTTCACACACATTCTTCCAACCAGCTGTCATGGTTGGAACATATCTTTAATTGAGGATGTTATATAGGTATAGAGGTATAGTCTTTTTTTTTTTTTGATGTTGAACTTTTTTCTTGATGTTATTTTTGATGTTACTTAAATGAATTGGAAGGGCATGTAACATTTGAAATAAAAAGACAGATTATTTCAAACTAGGGTTAGGGTTAGAGATATCTCTTAATTACATCAATGAGGGAGGATACAAATCAATAGACTCAGGGAAAGTAAAGAGATTGAAAGGCAAACATGAGAAAAATGTTAGCAAGCCTCACAAATATACAGTCAGTTAAAGTAAATTGCAGTCTTAACGTAAACAATACGGATACAAAAATCTGTGTCCTCAAATATTTACCACTCTGTTATATGGGATATAACAGATATACTGTATCATACAAGATTTATATTCTAACAGCAACATTTGATTAGTACTGGGCTCAATGATAAGGTAAACCGGCACTAAGCAACATTCTGTTTTTCTCTCTCACGAGCTCCCTCTAAAGCCCGCTGTATTGCATTGTATTGCACTGCATTCTATTGGAGGCGGTCCGCGCTGCTGAACATTGCAAGTGCTGTATCTACCGCTATTGGCCACGGTGGCGCATTCTACACCGTTCGTTCGCCGTGTAATGACTAATTTTAGCATCCTAAACAGTATGAAACGGATTAATTAAATGAAAAATGTTGCATAGTGGGCCTTTAAGTGTACCAACACCATTGAGTAAGCATATACAAATAAGAATAAATATTTCAATGGTGTTTGGTGCTTGACAAACACCATTGAAAAAAAATAAGTAAAAAAAAATCAGGTCATACAACTGATTAGCCTAAAAAGCGCTATAGGCATAAGTGAATTAGAGAAAAATGACAAATAAGCAATGTGGGTATTTTCAGTGAAATCCTGATTTAGTGTTTTTCTGTTGTCATTGATTGGTTTGTGTCTGTCTTAAGCCTTCATGTCTGTTTGCCAAGTTAAGTCAAGTGGTGACACAAAACAACGTTTCACCATGGATGCACCTGATTCTTGTATTTGATTGATCATAAGATAAGACCTTTACAGTGAAAAAAAAAATGTGAGGAAACCCATATGAAGCAATATGACAAAATGTAGAAAAAAAAAAAAGGATTGAAAATACAATTTCATATTTCCAAATAGCCATAAATACTATTGATAGAGAGATAAGAACCCGGTGAACCCTCTGGAACTGAGGAACATGTAGACATGGTTGTGGGCAGCGCCAGTTCCTAGTCTGTAGCACCTGGCACCTAAAGGACATTAATTGCCCCACGGACCATGAAAGGATACTGAAAAGAAGACGAGAGCAACCCATGATGCCTGAGGCTGATCTGAAGCTTCTCCTCTTTTACCGTCCTCTCATTTATAACGGCACAGTCCAACATCATTGCTAAATCATTGTTGGATTAGTATTATCCATCAACCACTCATCCATTTATGCTTTTATAATATGTAGGCTATACTATGCGCATATGTTATACGGTACTATTAAAGTGGCAGCAGTGGTGCTTGGAAGGAAAGGGGCTTTATTCTTCATGGTGCAATCCCTGATCCTAACTGCTGCTACTATAAGATTGTATTTTGGTCCAATCGTGATGAGCCACCTAACCTCGAGTATACACTCAAATCTAAAAAGCTAGGCAGCATACTCACTCTCATGACTTTCTTTCAGCCTATCTTTTTCAGATCAGACAGGGAGAGAGAAAAAACTAAAGAGAGAGAAAAAAAAAACAACAAAAAAAATAAAACAAGATATGGCTGGATGCACCTGAGCTGTCTTCGCTTTTCTCCCGATATCTACATCGTCCAGCAGACACACAACAAAGAGATAGCAGCTCCCTCCCACTTTGATCCAGCCGCATGCTGACACCTTCACTTCATCATGATGGGAAATACAACCTTTATCTCCAGTGTCCTGTAGCTCTCCAGGGCTCTGCTGATAGAAACTGCAGTTGGCATTACAATCAAACTATCAGCCTTTTTCTTCGCATTCCAACCAATTAAACAGATGCACGGTAGCACATAACAGTAACTTTCATAACTTTCACGAACGATACAAACACATTTTAATTGTAAATTTACATGGAGAGAGTTCCATTAGGGTTGGGTTTTCAAGATTTTTTTTTTTCACTTGCCTTCTTAGCTTCTGATGCCTCTAGGACCTCACATATTATTGTAGCTGTCACTTAGCATTCACTTTGGACTCTTCTCTTCTTTGGACTCTCACAGTTAGCTGAAGTGTATCAAAGTGCTTTGGATAAAACCAACTTGCCTCCATCAGTGACTTGACAAAACATTCACTGACATTTTCAGACTGTCAGATCTGAGGCTTAAAATGTGCAAACACTGGTTTCCACTCCACACTCTGACATCTCCCCTCAAGCACTCCAGAGCCCACAAGGCCTCTGGGCTCACACGCTCAAGGAGGTATCTAACAACAACAACAACAACAACAATAATTATTTTCAAAATCAACATAAAGGTACATTGTAAGAAGGCACATATTTTGCTTTTTCCTTAGCTTCTAAAAGACTGAGATGTTGACAGTGAATCAAACTGACCATGATCCAGTGTCTGCTGGTGAAAAGAACACCACACCTCTTCGTCTATCTTTTATGTACAGCTTTGGCTTCCAGGCATAAACAGCTGATGGGCTTTTTGGAGTGAACTTCAAGGGGTACAAATGTCAGGGGATGGAAAGAAAATGAATGCCCCTTTTTCCTCTTGCCCGTGTTTGCAGTGTGTAGGCCCGTGTGCAATCACTGATAAACAAACCCCTTCGTTAGGGCAGGGAATTACCTGGGACAAGCTCTGGGACATCTGGCTGGAACATTTTGGTTGCACAGCTTTGGGGTTGAAGCCTGACCAGGTCTCAGCAACAGATATGACAAACTATTTGAGAATAAGTAAACCGCGAATGAGTAGATTCGTCCAGTTCTTTGCTATAGCGGATAAGGACCACTCTATGCTGTGCAAATGAATCAGACTTTCATAAAGTTACTTTCATGGTACTTAGCTATACTGCTACTATAGTGACAGCTAACATATCATCAAGCCACTACTCACAGAAATCAAGCTGAAATGAACAGTCTGATCAGTTTAATCAGCTCAGTTGAGTGCTGTCCAAGGGGAAAAAATGCTGTTGAGTGTTTGACTAGCTTGATTCTCACACATATGGATCTGCTATGCACATCAGTCTTGCTGGAATGCCGAACTCCACTTCTTCTAATTTGCCTGAGATATGGAACCAAAGAGAAACTTTCAGCCCAACACCATGGAGGCAGGCTTAACACGTTTTGCTTTAAATTGTGATGTATCCCACTCTCTTTTCTCCGCAAGCATTGGTCTGATAGGTTGAAGGCGAATCCAATGCCTGCAGAGGCACTTTGATCATTGTCTGTTATTCCTGCCTCATGAAAGTTGGACACGACCTGAAACTGGCCAGATTAATATTTATAATAGATCAGTATCCATCCTTGTGTGGCCTTGTTTGTCATGTAAATTATTAACTTGGTAATTTTTTTATGTTTATAAAATCACAATGAGAAGAACATACCCTAGGGCACAATGAATAATGAGTATAAATGTTCTGGGTTTTTTTTAACAACACTTAATTAGTGTAGATGTGTAGATGGCACATTTCTCTCTAATGAAACCCTAATGCCATTATAAAATCCACAATATACCCTGACTCCAAAAAGATAAAATTCTACATTCAGCACCATAGGAAAGTGAACAGTGGTGGCTGCAACCAGTCGGTGAAAGGTATGAACACTTCATTACAATTGGCATGGTTTTCTTTAATGAAACAATGTTAGCTTAAAGGAGAAGTGATTTGGACCTGGACTGTACTGAAAGATGTTACCGAGTACAAACATATATCCAATGCCCACCTCCGTTCACCCCCAGCATTCCGCATTAAACCGTTTTCATTAACCTTACACTGCTAGCTATAGGGGCATCACTTTGCCTATGCAGCTAAATCACTATTTTTACACCATTAAAGGTCTCCTTCCAAAATAAACAGTTTAAGTCTTGATGTTTTTACATTACCATAGGTCAGCCCAAGTTGTACTTCTATGCTCAACTTCAAAATGCTCTCCTACCCCTGTAGTCTGTATTCGCCTGTGATAGAAAACTGCCGGGAAAAACGAGCGAATCGGAAAACCTGTACAAATGTACGTCAATTTGAACATTAGAAACATCAAGAAA
>JAGFZM010000074.1:423880-480477 GCA_017657215.1 Limnothrissa miodon
ACACACACACACACACACACACACACACACACACACACACACACACAAAGACATGCACAGACACTATCTCTCTACACATTTGAATTTCAAAAGTTAATATTTCAGCAGGTCTCTCCTGACCTGTGTCAATAGCCTCAGCTTCCTCCCAGCCTCTCTCTCTCTCTGTCCAAATGTCCCTCCTCCCTTCCGATGCAGCACTTGTAATATCATTATATGTCAATGGACCAGACACCACGTCCATTTGGTAATCCTTAGTTACCTGCACAAGACCACAAACAACAGTAAACATACGCGGGTACTGTTTGTTGTCTGTCTGTTCATTGACATATAATTGCAATATGATGTCACTGTGCGTCACTTGGAGGGAAGGGCATGATAGACACAGAAGAAGACAGGATGCGTGTGTGTGTGTGTGTGTGTGTTTGTGTGTGTTATTGTTTCACATTATTGTTGTTGGCTCTTATTGCTCCCTGGGACAGCAGAATAAAAAGTGTCACATGTAGGTCAACGCCCTGCAATGGCGGCCTTTCACTGTCTAACATACTCCCCGTTCACATAGCAACAAGGACATACAGTATTTGTGGAGACCACTGGAGGTTTTGCCATTGTCAGTACTCCTCGTCATCATTCAGATCTCAAACCATAATTCTCAGCGTGCCTGTTAAACACAAAACAACCCCCCACTCACTCCACTTGTATGTCTCAAAATAATTTCAGCCCATGAAGCACTTACTTTGATTCTCCGTGTTTGCGCCTGCGGTTTTTGTCAACCCTGTAATTGTGTTTTGTGTGCATTTGTGCTACCTTTTCCCAGCCACATTTGCTTTTCCACTCTGAAGACAAATTATTCACCTGTCTACTTATGGAGTTTATGAAGGGCACAGCATAAGGGAGAGGATGTCACTGGCTGGGGAATTGGTGGGGACTAGATGAGGCAAGGTAAAAAGACATGCACGCCATTGCTCACACTTCAGTTCAGGGATCCATGTCAATAACATTTGCCCATCAGGGCTCATGCGGAGGAACAGGAGAGTGTTTTCATAGGTGGTGAGGCTCAATGGTTAACATGCTAAAATATGGCAGAATGCTTGACGGAGTGATAGAGAGATAGAGAGACTTCCTTGTAACATTTAGGGGCATAAACACTAAACAAAGACACAACTCCAATTAAAGCCTCATCTTATGGGAATCAGTTCATCTTGGAAAGGGAGTTTTAATCTTTTGTTTTATGTTCACATGTGTTGCTTACTATCTGTTATGACAGATATTTGGTGTTTGTTGCTAAAGTAGTCAACCAGAAAATGATTTGTCCCTGACCAATCAAAGTATTGTGAAACAAAAGTGGTATAAAAGTAGTAAAACCAAACAGAGGCAAACAGAGAGGAAAATAAGCAAAATAATTGTTATTGATTGTCACACCTATAACTGTGTGTATTGGAGCTCTACTAAATCTGGGCTCACGTCTGTGGCATCTGGATCCATGAAGTAGAGTGTGGCAGTGGCGCCGCAGTCGTGCCAGGGCGCGGGCCTGGGCTTGTCTGCGGCGGCGCCGCTCGCGGTCACCTCTTTGGGCTGAGCCCTGCGGCACCGCTGGCTGTTCCACCAGGTCTCCAGGGCGGCCACCAGGCAAGCCAGCAGCAGGCCCGCCGCCAGGATGCAGAAGACTCCGGCGAAGCTGTGCAGCCGCAGGGCACGGCCCTCGGGCTGCTTGTCCGACTGGCTGTCCAGGTCACAGCGGCCCTTGCGGGGCCACCATTTCTGTTTGAGGATGTCCAGCTCACCTTTCTCCTGCAGCTCAAGGATCCTGAGGCAACAAGAGGGAGGGGGTGGGCGGTGGGGGGGGGGGGGGGCAGACAGGAACAATCCAAAGTCATCCATCTCCCAAGGTTGAAGGATTACATAAGCTTGAGTAAACCATGAAAAAATCGTTTGTATCTCCCGGGTTGGGAAACTAAGGCAAAAGCAATGGCAACTGCCTTTGACTGTAAAACTGCAGAATATTCTATCTGCCACAATCATACAGGCTGTCACATGCAGGTCCACACTCATGTTGACATAAACCATTAAATAAAAAAAGAACTATTCTTTAGGCCACACCAATAAAATTAGTTGGTTCTCTGATTTTTTCAGAAAAAATATGGAGCGAGCGAGCGAAATAAAAATAAAAAAATGTTCTGAAGGTAAATTAGCACATTCACAGTTGATGTTCATTAAAGACATTTACTCATGTGATTAGGAAAAACTAAATGTGGCCTAATTTATAAACTTTCACACCTCACAGCACACTTTTTGTCATGCAGGTTTTAGGCAATATACAAAAATTCATAATTCTGTCATTCTATGTTATGTAAAGGTTTGACGGTTTGTCATTTATTTAAGAGTTTGTGAATCTAAGCACCAAGCAGGCTGGCTGTGGAATTGAGGTATGACATGATGTAGACTACTAAACATCCTTTAAAATTCCTTACTGACAGCTAATTGAAACAATCCTCTTCAACATTATAGTACATTATGTGTTATATACATAGATATGAAGACAGAGAGAGAGAGAGAGAGAGAGAAAGAGAGAGAGAGATTGTGTGAAGAAGGTGAAACAGGGAATGGGAGAGAAACAGCACTTACTTTTGAGAGAAGAGATCTCTGTAAGGACTGCCATGCTGCAGAGCCAGGCCATAGCCTTTGCTTGAGATGCTGTTTCCCCTTACAGTAAAACTGCAGTCGCTGTCCGTGAGGGCAGCATACTCCACCACCGCCATGTCCCACAGGAAGGCATAGGGCTGCGTCTTAGCCTGTAGAAATGCATTTGCACACACACACACAGACACGCACATGCACACACACACACACACACACACACACGCAGGCACACAAATTGCATGTTTGCCCAAATGCGTGCCCCCACACACATACCCAGACATGCATACACCCACACACACACAGGAGAGAGAAACAAAAAAAAAAAAAAAAAAAAAAAAAAAAAAAAAAAACAAATTTTGGGAATGGTGAAAAAAAAAAAAAAAAAAAAAAACAGACTAGCCAGCCTCCATCACTTGGGTCCAGGAATACCTACTCAGTATTTCTGAGAGGAATCATATTACAATAATTGCAGTGCGGTTACATCACTGCAGAATTGTATGATGCAATATGACAATGGTTACATAACGACACACATTTCGGGAATAAATACATCAATAACAATATTTCTTTTGTGGTAGTTTGAGGTCAGGTAGGAAGCCCTTTGTGGAGTGGTAATATCACAGCTTGTGTGAGGGTCTGACTCCTTGTACAAAAAGGCCACTGGCTTTGTACATCCTCCGAGGTATCTGAAATGACTTTCCTGTCAAGTCTTACTTTCACCCTTTCAGCAGTGGATCAAGCTGCAGGATGGCTTACACACACACAAATACATAAAGCACACACACACACACACACACACACACACACACAAACACACCCCTTAGTTCCCTGGCTCTTCTGAACTACACTGAAAAGATGGTAACAAAGCCTTTGCCTTTCTTTGAATCTTCCTATCTCGTTCACCGAACGCCTTTTTCATTGTCACTCAAACCATTTCTCACCAAGTAGGTCTAACGGTAGTACACTGAATGACAATGTTGGGGAAGCTCTGGGACAGAGATGTTTCAAAACCATATGGCCAGTTCTGCTTCGCTACAAGCCCATGCAGGAATCAGTAAGAGTAAACAAGGCAATCGGGAAGAAAATAAAACAGTGACAAACACAATGTTTACAATTTGCACTGTGGAAGGTCCAGTCCCAGAGAACTTCCTTTGAATTCTCCTTACCAAAAGATTATGCTCAAACTTATATAAATATAACTAACTGTTATATTAGACACAAGGACACAGTTCACCATGGGCTTACACTAATTCTATCAATACACATTTTATCTGACATTCAACTTAATCTCCTCAAATCCAGATCAAGTTCGGTTTATATCCTCCAGCAAATGTTGAACTTTTGACTTGAAGCCCAGTGCTTTTTAGAGAGCTTACAGTAGATGAAGGTGCATACATTACCATAGTGGGAATTACTGCAGTAATCATTTATTTTGCCTAAATGAGAAGTGATAACGTGTTGGGGAAGGTGAGGAAAATGCTCAGGTCTCTGCAGTACAGCCAGTTCAAATCAAATGTGTCAACTGTGATATATTTTACTGTGTGTCACAGACATACAGAATGAACTAATGTAGAGTTTAATCTGACATCCAAACCATTGCACACTCTTATGATAGTGTGTATATAATTTCTTTCATGATTGGATATAACAAGAGATTTTGCAAACACAAAAAAAAATAAATTTAAATGTGTTCTATGAGATTCTGCAAGATTTAACTCAATTTCATTTTGAGTTTGAGTATTACAGCCCTTGTGTTGTCTCTCTAGACTGAGATATTTTACAATTGAGGGTGATAGAAAGCAAGCTGATCAAGGGGAGATGCCTACAATTTTAGACAAAAATTAAATCTTGCCAAAATCCTGCAGCGCCTCCAACTTATACCAGTTCCTTTGAATATTTAGGAAACCTAATTAGGGGATCAAATTCCTACAATATAGCATATTGGACAATTAAACAAAATTAAGAAGTTACAAGAAAGTTTTGCTAAATATGTCCAAGGTTATGTAGGCTAAATCTGAATTTGTAGTCTAAAATATGACCTTTCAAAAAAGCCTATTATATTTTATATAGCCTACTGCTTGCTCATAAAATGCATTTTAATGAATGTGAAATGGATACGTTATGGTAGGTAAGTATTTATATGGTAAGTATTTAGGAAAGGAGGGTGTGGATGGCACACTGTACTGAGACCAATATATATATATTACCCATGGCTGAGTCTCAAACTAAGTCTCAAATGCAGTTTAAATACAGTAATAGCAGCTCACTTGCATTTAGCACTATAGGAGAACCTTACTCTATGTTAACCTTATGTTTGCTTGCATTCAAATTGGAAATAAACAAATACTGTAAGGCAAGCACAGGAAAAAAAAAGACCTGTGTTGATTTGGAGTAAAAGACTCTAAACTGAACAGTCAAAAAGTGACACAGCAGGCTCCCTGTGTCAGTCTCACAATGGGCAATACAACAGAGCTGCCAAAAGCACTTGCTCAAAATGAAAAAGGGAGACGGCACAAGGATGTAGACAACTGTGCAGCACAAATGCAGAGCAGTTAATATGAACTTCAGTGGGTTTGTAAATGCCCTTTAGTTTACCCTCAGGATGCCTTCGGATGGGTCGCCCACAGAGTTGTCCTGCCCTTGGTTCTTGTTGATAGTCCTCCAGAGTTCTGCAAAGGTGCTGTCTTGCTCCAGTGGGTTGGTGCCCTTGATCCGGAAGTGCTCGTACACTGCTGAGTCCCTCACCGTGCCATATGACAGGTCCATCTGCTTGGACAGGTCCTGAAACGTTCTGCGAACAGACAAGTGTGAACAGCACTGTGGATATTCTCTATGTGAAACACAATGAAAGGCACACACACACACACGGCTACAACATTTCCATCAGATCTTATTGTATAAAATAATTTTAAATATATGCTAAACATTTAATAAGTAAAGCAGTGCATGTTGTTTCTCCTATGGCTATAGTTTCAAAAATAACAAATTAAACCAATTAAACTCTTTTATAACTGTAACTAACTCATGTTTACTTGTTTACCCTAATTGGTACTACAGTATTCAGCAAACAAGCAAACATTGTGATTCTTCACACCTACCATCAGTTGCAAATGAGTAACCTACAGTATTATGTTTAAGCAATGGGAAATGTTTTGTCTGCTGGCCATTATTGGAAACCCTTGCGCTGAAGGTTCAAGGTCATTATACCTTTCAGCGGTGATTATACAGATACAGTATGTATGACTGACTTCTGAACATTGGGAAGGCTCATTCAAAGTGAACAGAATCTACTGACACATTCTGAGGAGCTGTATAATATCAACTGTTCATACACCATAAAGATCAGCTGTGTCAGATTTCCAACTATGCACAAAACGTCCTTTTTCAGTACTATATAGCTGTAATTCTTCCACAATATTTGTGATTTTAGATACATAGTCAGTCAGGGATTAGTCAGGGATTTTGGAAATCACCTTTTTCTAACCATAAAAATTAAATCTTCATGCACAGGACAGGACTTGCATGTTATGCAAAGGTTTAGGGTAATACATAGGTAATACAAAATATTGATTTGGCTAAAAGACGAAAAAAGTTATATCATACATGATACCTACAGAGAGACTAGTGTCCTTCATTTCACATTGCCACTTTGTGCTTCCATCTGAGGTCATAAACCAGACCTGTGGGAGATTTCTTTCCTTTGCATTGTATTGATCAGGGGGAAGTGCCTCTAATGAAAAATCCACGTACACCATTTGTCATTGTGCAAACAACCTTTTCACTGTGACCTGCTTCTAATGCCCTTCCGCCGCTAACGATAGCATCAGTAGCGGCCCCACTGAAAGGGGCACCAGTTTAAACCATGACCTGCCATCTTCAGAGTGGCTGCTCTTACCCTGACCTCAGTGAGGTTTGTCAGAGACCTAATCCATAACGCACCTTCAGTTCTCACAACTTAAGCCAAGGGAAAGTGAAGGGAAATATTAGTCATAGCGAAAATAATGAATTATGCACATTCCTACTAGTCCCCTTGCAGCCCTGTCCTTTGTTTAACGAGCATACCTATTTTTACTTCACTTCCCTCAGCTGACTGAGCTTTCTTTCATTCTTTCTAAATGCCTATGAACTCTCATCTGTATCCCCTATCAGTTCCTTTAATTATACTGCATCCAATTACATTAAAATTCCATGAATCAAATCAAACATCTCCAGATAATAAAATCTGGACAATTAATCAATTTAATTAACTCTGTATATTGTGTTTGCCTGTTTAAAACAACTAGGAGGATGGTTTATGCCCACCATCAGCCTCTTGACAACACGATTTATGACGGTGTGCTTCTCACACTCAAGGCCCATTGAGTTCCAAGTTAAAAATGAGTTAAGCTGCATGCTCACAATCGTCTTACAAGCGATATTCAGAGCTGAAGCACTGGGTAATTTACACTGAAATGTCCACTGTGCACCCGCCTCTGAAGTCTTTTAGCTGCCCAGAGCACATTCAAATTGAGATCATTACTTCTGTGTCAACAACAGTTTCATACATTCCACTTCAGAGTGTGCCACAGACAATGGCACCTCAATTCATCAGTATTTCATGTAGCATTAGTGTTTACTAAGAACCAACTCTAGCACCATGTTTACTAACAACCAACTTAAAAAAAGGGTTTTAGCAAAGACTGCAGAGACAATATTAAGGCAAAAACAATTATTGATTTCTCTTTTCTTCCCACTTTGGCTTCAGTGAAATCTATTTACTGTAGTGCAATTCATTTTAGAAGTTAACTTTAATCAAGTGATTACTGTGGATATTAGAGCAGTTATAAAAAGAGTTAATATGGATAACCAATACCAAAATCAATTACGTATGGTTAATTCATAACATGTTAAAGTGCAAAAGTCGCAGCAATAGTTAAAAAAAAAAGGAAGGAAATATACCCTTACAAAATTTAATGCAAAATACCATTGATATTTTATCCCTGTGAACAAAAGAGCTTCTCTTTTCTGACTATACATATGCTCCCTTGGGGATTAATGTGCATCAGTATCTAATGTGTCATTAATGTCGTCAAAATGAAACACCATAGATAGTGGACAATAACATTATATAATATTATAGAATATTGTTGACACAATGTTTGCGTTTTCCATCACTCAGTCTTTTCTTTTAGCTAGTTTAGTCGGTAGGAAAGAAAACAGAAGGGGTGTCATTGTGTGAGGTGCAACGCTTTCTCAAAGCCAGGCTGGATGAATGGAAGAGATTACTCCTATTCATGACAGGGTAGGCTGAAACTACAGAACAGAGACAAGCATCAACATTGCTATCAAAGGACTTCTATGCCTCATCCTATTCAACCCTTTAAAAGACATTTGCATTTAGCATGGGGCAATAAAGATTACCATTGCACTCAGTGAATTACTGTGGAAAAAAACACTGATACTGTGATATTGTCCAGAGCAGACCACACTGGAACACTGTAAGATGTACGAGAACTGTAGATTAACAAGTAAAAGACAATTGCCTTTCTTCAAAAATGGGAAGGACAGAGAAAAGATGACTAATAATTACTGTACTCATAAAAAAATATTTTTACTTGTTGTTTTATCTATGGGTTTAATATAATATTCTAATTTCATTTTATTTTAAATATTCTGCAAATAGTGCTTAATTAGTCTCCTTTTCAAAAGGCTTGGCTTATTCTGTTCTTTAAGGAACTGTTCTAAATGGCTTTAATGGAGTCAATGCTACACCTCTCACAATAGACCATGCATTTAATGTTGATTGAATAGTAGCAAAGCTTGTAATTGATTAGATGAAGCTTTTTGAGTACAAAATGACACTAGTATGGTAAAAAATGATAACCACTATTTTACCATTGTGAAATAGTTTAACCAGTATTCAGTCATTATTAATCTATTATTTATTCATTATTTAAAATTAATTCAAGTCATTTTTAGTACTGTCTTTCTTGATGTAAATAATTGTGGAAAAAAAAGAGTAGAAAAAAAACATACAAGTGTGTGAGCTCTTGAAAAGTGTCCAGGTGGTATCCCAAGTGCATTTACAGTATCAAATGAACGCCTTTTTTTCTCAGTGCTTCTACATCTAAAAACCCAATGTCAGATGCCACTGAGAGCAGTCTAGGGTTGAGGTCTTCACTCAAGGACACTTCAATATACAGCCAGAAAATTTAAACTGGCAGCACTGCTGTGTCCTTATAGATGCTCTACAGATTGCTGCTGCTGCTGAATTGTTTTCTATGGCCAGTTTATATATGTGTTTAAATTCCACAAATGTCTCAATTGAACTCCTCACTGACTGCATTCACCTCAACCTCTCACTTTGGCCAGAAATGGCTAAGACCACAGCAGCCATAATAATTGCATGAAGTTCACTTGTTATAGCGATCCAAGGTTCTCCAGGGTTATTGGTATCTAACCTTTATGCACCCACATTCTCGTATTGAAGGTACAGTAAGTATAAAATGCAAGTAGAAATAACCTCAATAACCTAGTATTGAAGAGAATATACAAATACGAAACAAATAGAAGCATTCAGGTAGCTTGTTAACAAACTACTGCAAGGCAGAGGCACATTGTGTAGCAATACCATATGGGATTAAAAAAATAAAAATGAAAAACATCTTAGAGGGCGGCTGATGACCCTGGCTTCTCCTGTAATGATCACAACCCTCGCAAAGGCGATCGCCATGGTAATATGCTGGTAATATGCACTGCCAAAGCTCCGCGATCAAAGCAGGATAACAAACAAGGCTATTAAGTAATGGCAGGTGCTGCTCATGCGGGGCGTGTGAATAAGCACTGGCTGTATGGCAGAGTGCACTAATTAGGCCCTACTTCACACAGAAGTTAGCGCTGGGCCCCACAGGACTTCAGCTAGCATACAGGGCCAGTATGCCTCCACTTACACAAACATGCGCAGATACTCTCGAGTCTTAATATCATGGACTCAAATACGTACAACGCCACAGATTAGCACACAGATAAGTGTACACAGAACACAACATACACAAGGCTTTGTGACTCAGTTCAGAGAGCTGAGTTCAAACACACACACAAACACGCACACATACACACACACAAAATATTTTTTTCCAAACAAGTATGGTTAATTACACTATCACTGATTACAAAAAGACAAAAATGTATTCTCATTTGGTTGCAGGAGTTCATCAGTGTAATTATGCACTCCAGTGGAAGCAATCTGCTGAAGAATGTAAAAGAATGTGACTGAACTACAGCATTTTTTTTTGAGGAGGTGTCTCTTTTACATTCGTTTCTACATGGCTGTTCCATCATTAGAAATATGTGTATTCTGTGCGTCATGTAGAATGCATCACCGTGTAGGGCTAGTTTCTCAAACTAGTTGACATTTCACAATTTAAGTTTCAAACTGGCGTGTACATCTGGTTGGCCTTGCTGCAGTATGACCGCAGTGGTGCCCAGAGCTTGACTACAACATGATTGCATTGGAGGGAGAGAGAGAGAGCATTCTGTGTGTGAGAGCATTGCCTTCTGTATGCACAATGATGTCTTATTATGTATGATCGGTAAGCATGTGCAACCAAGTGAATTTTTCAGCACCTGGGACAGCTCCAGTTCTGAATGTCAAGGCCTTAAGGAATTCTACAAGCCTTTCTGAATTAGAGAATTCAAGGCAAGGTAAGGCAGCTAACCACATACTATACCATACAAACTAAAAGGTAAGAGACTGTTGTTTGAGGATCCCTCTGGTGAGTAAAACTAATTCAGAGTAAAAAATGGCCATTAGAATCCGTAAGCTGGTTTAGATTGCAAAGTTCTCAGGTCATTAATTCCCTTCAAAGAAAGTGGGGTTGGTGACATAAACACAAAACACGAGTTTCATGAGGACAAAAAAAATTCTAAGAGAGAAGAGAGAGGAAGGTGGAGGTGGAGGTGGGGGTTGGGGTTTTTCGGGACTCAGGCATGGTGGTTTTCTGCGGAATCCGAGTTACTACTGATGGAGATAACCTCAAGATTGAAGGTGTGGGGACCCTAACGGAAGAAGACGCCAGAGGAGGCCTGTCAGCTGGATCCTCCAACAGTGGAGGAGTGTGCAGGGATAAACCTAGGGTTTTAGCAGACAGCCAGAACCCACACAGCAGCTGTTAGGTCACCCACTGAGAGCAGAGATGAATGCGTTCAGACTGCCGGGGAGGAAAGGGAAGATCAGTGGGGATGAGGATGGGGGTGTGGCGACACAGGGTCTGATCGGATGGGGGCGAGCAGCTGTGAGAGCTCTACAGTACCGTGGAGTAGGAACATTCACAAGATGAGAGGTGCGGGTTCAAGGAGCCTGGGGTGGGGAACCAGAAGGATGGCATGAGGGACATGGGTCTGGACATGAGTCTGATGAGGTAAAAGTCTGAAATGCTGTTTTTTGCTCAGAATGAAACATTTTTTTTAGGGCTAATGGATGCTGTCTGGCAGACAGTCATTCATGCCCGTCATTCAGGGGGTCTATGACATAGACATGTGTCTGGAGGCCTAAGACACAGATCAAGTAGAAAAGTTAAATAACTGAGCTCTTTACAGAGGTCACTGTAACCAAAGCAAGCCTTGTGAGTCTCTTTGCCACAGACTATATGTACTAAACAGCTGTTTTTGTAGAATACTGCATAAAGAATATAACTAAATAAATATAAACACAAATGTGGCACCCAGGTGACAGGCAAGATAACATAATTGAGGTGTCCTGATCTATTGGACTTGATGGAAGCAAACAGGGTTCTGTCTTACATCATCAAGGCATTGTGATGCAAGACAGCGCCTCATGTTGTGGCGATATCTCACCACAAATCCATTATGCCCCAATACTGCGACACGTCCACCTTATATCCTTACATGAATCTTCTGCTGAACTAATGTTAGCCAGGCCTGCACAGAGGAACATATTTTCTCTGCAGGTTTGATAGCAGGACAACAGGTAGAAGAACATGAAAACATAACCTTGAGTACTTCCAGGAATTGACGAACAAACTTCAGTTTAAGGATGAAAAATGGAAAGGGGTGACTTAGTGACAGCCTGGCTAAAAAGGGAGCTAGCTCAGCACTTTCGGTCAGTAAAGGAAAGTAAGTTATCAGAATTTCTCTTTTCTGTGTAATAAGTGAGGTACTTGGAGCAGAACAGCTTTGAAATGGAAAGAGGAGTCACATTAGCCAGAGTCTTTTACGCAGGAAATTGTAAGAATTGCCAGTCTGATTTATTTATTATTGAAAAAAGGTCTATTTTGTATTTCTTCAATATAGACATGGCATATGTTCCTCACAAGAGAAATGTGCAGAGAATTTGACTCAGTAACTTCAGAGTTCTGTCAGGGTGGAATTGGAAAGACAGGTTAGTAGCCAACTGTACTCTGTGATAGCTACCTCAAATCTAAATCTAAAAGTAGATAACACAATACTGTGTTTCCTATTCTAAACAGCTAGTCAATGCAAGAAAACAAACATTTCTAATGTGAAAATGTTTTCTTGAGGTGAGGAAGATGGACCAATAATGTTTCGCACTGATAACTATTTCTAGGTGTAGGTTTGTAGACCTGCATGTTGTTCTGAGATCTGTTGAAAAATACGACATGGTATGAAAAGACCATTGATAGACAGAGGGATCCCACATAGAAGGATTTAATGTGTGTCAGAACACTAGTTTCAAAGAGGGGGGTAAGAAAAAAGACATCCTTGCCCTTGAGAATCAAGCAGCAAAATAACTGGCTCCTGCAGGTTGGAAGTTGCTATCATTAAACATCTCCTAATAGCATAGGTTTGACTGAAAGTGCTGTGGGGCACCATTGACCTGCTTTGAGCTTTCCTGATAAATTAATGAAGCAAGATAAAAATTGGCTGCTGGCGTAGCAATATTTGATAATTATCATGAACTGCTTCTAAAGATTAGAGAAGAATGAAGTGAAACGAATGATTGAGGTGGAACTGTGTGTGTTCAGTAGCAAATCCAGTGCATAGTATGATCAGAACACAAAATAAAATGGCAATGTTTTTTCTAGTGCAAAAACTCAACAACAACAATAAAAACAACATGACTTTGGTAATAATGCATAATAATGAGTAATACTGCTTCTTCCTAATGTGTGGGAGTAATGATAATTGACCCCCCCGACCCCTTTCTTTCCCCAGACTATTGTATAACCTTTATATAGCCACCCTGCATCTCAATGATCATCGAAAAACCCTAAATGATCAAAATAAACTGGGGACATGACTCCCAGGCAGTTTTTTTTTTTATAGTCTTTCTAGTATTTTTTTTTTTAAATAAATGTATCTAACAGTGTTGTGAAATATGTACACCTGCATTATGGTGACATTGTAACCCTTGCATGTTGCATCCAAATTGCACAAACGAGCAAACTGAAGCCTGAGGAAGTGAAGCCCCAAAACAAATGACCCGGTGGCAGGGGGAAGGATACATGGGGGATTGATGGAGGAGACACAGCGCCTTTCCAGCCATTCGTCACCCCTCCCCACTGCACCCTGCATTGGAATGCCGTAAAGCACCAGGAGGGACTCGCCACGTTTCATTATTTAGCATTCACTCTTCCCAGCCTTCTAGTTGGCTCACAGTCTATTCTACTCCTCATTTTTACCTCTCAAATCTCATGTCAACATATATATTTTCATGTCAATATATATATTTGTTTCCCTCTCAGAATAGACTTTTTGTGCGCTCTCAAGCCAAGTAATTGTTAGAGTTTTAATTGATCTACATACATAGCCTGTGTGCCTATAAAGCACCAATAATGCTAACAGCATTGATTATGTGGACTTAAAGGGTGTGTTGCAAGGTTCAATGAGCAGTGAGTTTGCTCTACTTTCTTGTTGGTAATAAACATTTAAACAGCTATCCACTGTTTTTAATGATGATGGCTATCACAGAACTGTATATTTTATGAAAAAGTGTGTGTTTTTTAACTGCAATTTCTGATTATTCTAATTTCCCACCAATGTTCCATTACGTAACGTTGGGTATAGACAGACCAAAGCTGGCCACCGCAACCATTGAAACTAATGAGTTTGAGACAAGTGACAAGGGAAGTTTCACAGTAATATAGCACAGACAATAGGTACATATAAGCTGAAGAATAATTGCAGGGATGACTGCAGGCTCCTTCCCTCTCTCTCTACTTCTCTCTCTCTCTCTCTCTTTCTCTCTCTGGCCCTGTGTGCCACTACTTGACATTTTCCCTGACAAGTCAGACTCTCTTCACTTCTACTGTTTGTCCAACATCCATGTAATGAAATCAAACACAACCTGAAGCCAAGCGCTCCTCTGCAGCACCGTGGCGAGCAGAATAAATTAGATCACCTGGCAGATAACATTTACTGAGGTGAGAGCATACCTACACCAAAGACGTGCATGCCACACAAATAGTAGGGCAGCACGATGTGTTCTACAGTGCCTTGAATGTTTTTCGTTCCTCTCACAAACAGTGCAGTAATTGCTTGTATTTCAAGTGGGTTGCGCTCAGCGGTGGCGGTGTTAAAAGAAACGGTACTCGTTCCCTGCCTAGCAGTAATGCCAGAGCTTACCACAGTCCTGTGGTGTATCTCAGTGTGTGTGTGTGTGTGTGTGTGTGTGTGTGTGTGTGGGGGGGGGGTATCTGTGTATGAACACGCAACAGACAAAAGGACAAAAAAAATGAAAAGCCAGAAGTTAATTGTAATCCCTGCAAACTGCTTGTCTAACTTCAGCATTTGCCTGCTTTGATTCAAAACTAATGAAAGGGAATTTATGTAGTTGTAATTATCTGTAAACTGCAATCATCATCTTGTTCTTTTTACTTTTACTAACAGCAACATTTTTTTTTTTCAAAAGCTTTCACTTTTCATTTGCTAGTGCTGGAATGTAGATTTTGTAAATGGAACACTGAATGATCTTCATCCGATGAAAGTTATAAACATTATACCCATACAATTACACAGTCAGTAGTCAAGTTGGGTTTTTATGAAGAAACTGCAGTGGGAAGACAATCTTTCGGATGCTGATAGGGTGAGACTATCT
The DNA here is from genome assembly GCA_017657215.1 of Limnothrissa miodon. Taxonomy (NCBI): domain Eukaryota; kingdom Metazoa; phylum Chordata; class Actinopteri; order Clupeiformes; family Clupeidae; genus Limnothrissa; species Limnothrissa miodon. The sequence continues at coordinate 438,573 of JAGFZM010000074.1, forward strand.
CCTTTATCTCTAAAGTGTTCCTGTTGATTCATTGCTTAGAAAATGGAAGTCATCAAGTCATAACAGACACATTGTAAGACATTTTATTTCCACTAAGTCATAATGACCTTGTTTCTTATAATGGGTAAAGGCGTTTTGCTCCAAAAAAAAAAAAAAAACTCTTTTTGAAAGAAATGAAACACTAAAAGACGCAAAGCCCAAAAGCTGAATTTCCAACTCTCCAAGATTCAGCGTGTCTGAACTCTGTTACAAACATCATTCAAAAAAATCCCATACACTGAAGCACGACTGCATCAGTGTAGTACACTAGACCAAATCACTGTGACCTTGTGCCTCTAGCATTTAAACACATGCCAGACATCACCCACTCACTAACTACTGTAACAAATAAAAAGCAAAAAGAATCAGCCACTACAACCGTGAAGCAAAGCATTCTGGGTCACTGGCTTTACAGCAGAGGTGCCTCTGGGAGGCTGTCTTGATTGTTTACATCTCTTCAGTAGGACATCTTTGCTATTTACTGTGTACTCCCTGTCTATACTGCTCCCCTCACACTAATTTAAGGAGTGCACAGATAGATCTGACGTGTTTATTCCTTTTTTTTTTTAAACCTGCCAGAGTGCATCCGGATGCTGAAAGGTGCAGGGTATACGTATGTAATTGTGCTGTCACATTCATGATATGGAGCAGATGACCCATGTGATCTGGGAGGATGCGAATGAGAAAATGCTGTCTTTGCCTTGGGTTCCAGACTGTCCAGAATGCCTTTAATGCAGCTTTAAAAAATATGACTGTTGGAGTGTTTAGGGGTGGTGGTGGTGTGTGTATGCGTCCGTGTGTGTGTGTGTGTGTGTAAGTGTGTGTTGCTTGGGTGGGTGGGTGTTGCTGGAAGCACCTACCTCACAGCATTGTCCATTCGTGAGACGGTGAGGTAAGCCGCCAGGTTGGCAGTGTATGACGAGCAGACGATGAGTGTGAAGAGCCACCAGCTGCCCATCACAATCCTCAGGGCCACTGATCCCATGATCGAGTCCCCGCCTGCGAGGGAGGGACAGGAATGATCAGTGCTTCCTTCACCACTCACACCATAAACACACAGTTGATAGCGTACTCTCAGACACTAAGACGTCTGTTTGTCCTTCCTGTTTATGTATCTCAGTAGCTAAGAGTAAACAACTCCTTTTAGGCATCATTACTTGCTCGTCTGGCTTAAATTTGGCACACAGCTCTATTCTGATTGCCAGTCATCCCTGTGTTGTCTTCTTTCCACAAGACATCCCTAGTTTCCTCTCCTCACAAATTGTTCAGGTAACATACACACACACACACACACACACACACAAACAGCATGCATGGTCTCTCTCTAGCCGTCTATTTATTTTAACTTTGTTTGCTCATTCACTGTGGCCTTTCTCATCATCTTATCGCGCTGGCTTTTCAGCTCAGAGTTGGGTCCTGAGACTGAGACACATAAGCTTTTTTGAAAATGTCAATATAGGATTTCTTCTTTGTGGATAAAGTCACAGAAATGTCATCTGGGAGAGGGAGAGAGGGAGTAGAGGGAGGAGGTATCAAGGAAGAGCGGAGCGTGGAATATTAGAGCAGCCATTGTTGTGACTGGAGCTTTATGTCTGGGCCACTCTGAGACGCAACACAAGCCCAAGACAGGGGGAGAAGCTGTGACTCAGCATCATGATATGGCCACAGGGATCAAGTGCCAAGCCATCGCCAGCCCACGAGTGGCGGGGCGGCTGCAGGCTCTGCACAAACGATGAACAATTTACCACACACGGTTGATTTCAAAGGCATTTTCCGTAACTGTCCAAATTAATGTAAAAAGTGATTTTCAGTATAAAAAAAAAGAAAAAAAATAACTTTCATTCAACTGCAAAGTGAAACGGTTTGCATCAGGTTCCAGATTGCAATGCCTATGCCATGCCCTTGAGTGAAACAAAAGCAGAGTGGAATAATAAAAAAAAAAGAAACCTGAAAAAGAAGAAAGGGTTTGTAAGAGCAAGTGATGGCAGCCTCACTAAATGATAACTACTTGGCGTTTCAAAAGCAAGACGGGCCTGGAGCCAGACTTTGATAGATCCAGCTGCGAGGGTTCGGTGACACTGCTGAAGTAGTCATTTATCCAAATCTCACATGCCTGGATCCGACCCAGCAGAACTCATATTCCTTCCAATGAAAGGCACCTTTGGAGAACTGAAGTCTGCAGGATGTCGTCACGGTGCTAACACACAAAAAAAGCTTTGTTTGGGCCCTGAATAGCTATGCAAATGGAAGGGGTTCCTGCCGACAGTAATATTTGATGAACAGCTTGCTCATTTGTATTTATTGACATTGACTTTTATGTCAGCCGTGCTGTCAAAACTGTGACATTTTCTTTTCTGATATTGCCTAACTCTCCAGAGCCCATAATGGTCATTTTCTTTTTTTTTTTCGTCCAGTCCTACTCACCCTAACCAGCCCTGGAATTCAGACCTTGGTCCCTGACATGCCCTCTACTTACAATCATTTCCATTGCATAAACTGCCAATATTTCCCTGGCCTTGGAGGAGAATACAGATTGCTTGGTCCCCCCAACAATTTAGACGGCAACCTTGTCTTTTGTCCAAAATATCTTATTGCAGACATACGAGGGGAGTGGAGCTGCCTGGTGAACTATCCCTGGGGAGTGCTGCCAATTTCACTCCTGGAGAAACTCGGCACAGATGGCGAATGTGACACAGTGAAGACCCAACCCAACGAGACCGAGCATCCCCAGTATTTGCTTTTAATTTGATGTTTGATATTTTCACAAATGACACATTTTATCTGGCTGGCTTGAAGAAAATAGGACAGATTGGCTTGAGCAAAACTCTAGTGGAGACACACTAAAGCTTTGGCAAAAAGATGACCTTGTTGTCAGGGGTGATGTCTCTCTGTTTACGCCCAGGGAGGAGTAAAGTCAATATGTTATCCTGACTTCCGAAGGCATGACACCACTGGCAAAACTTCTACTGTAGGGTTGTTTTTGGAGAAGTATTCACAATAGCAGCCAGATATGGGAGTCGCCTATATCTTACTACAGGCTGTCCACAAGTCGCAGGGATGCAGATATAGTGCCTGTAAAACAACCCTCTCACCTTGCTGCATGAAGGCTCCGTAGACAATCCAGACGGCGCTTTGAAGTGAGGTGGTGACAGACGGAGCTGCGTGCGGCCCAGGTAGCGTCTGCGAGCGGACGGACTGGATACGACGCAGCAGGAAAATCATGACTCCCACCACGGGGATGGCAGCGGCTATACAGGCCCACACAGCCAGGTCGAAGGGCGCCAACAGTGAGAAGATGTTGATGTTTTCTTGCGACTTTCTCATTAAGATGCCCACCGAGTAGTCCAGGTAGCGCTTGCTGAAATCAATCACTCCCTCTCGCTCTGGCGTGATGGTAATGGCTGAGATGGCAACGTCTGCCTTCTGTGAGGAATACAGGCACCAAAAAATCAGTGATACGGTTGTTGCTTCTGCTTCTACAATTACGCATTTTGGTGAAGTTTAAGAGAGCTCGGTAGACACATTGTTTTCTAGGTTCAAGGAGGATAATATGTTATCATAAATGTTAAAACCAGCAGACAAGGTCTACATTACACTGCACTGCAATACACTTTGTTACAGTAGCACATGCTAGGGCAGTGCTTTACCATCCTCATCCCAGCACTTGCCTTTCCTATGAGTTCCCCAATCATGCCGTTCCAGGAGCCGTTGGGAAGAGCTGAGCCATATTTGCCATCTTCTACCTGATAGATGTCATACTTGAAGCCCAAGATCCTGGAGAGTGCGTCTAACACGTCAATAGAAAAGCCCTTGTAACGTTTGGTTTGTCCAAGGATATTTTCTGCCACCATCACAAATGGTTCCTCCTAAAACAAAATAAACAAAATAAAAATGGCTTCAGGCAAAGCAAGGCGTTTTTGTTTATATAGCGGATTTTATACTCAAAGGCAACTCAATGTGCTTCACAGAACACAACAGAAATATCAAAAAAAACTAAATAAACAATAACAATTAATAAAAAATAACTAGTACAGTAGGTGTAGGTGCAACACTAGGTAAGGTGTTAGTAGGTGTAACACTAAAAGGGCCATTTTAGAAAACATAAGGAATAAAAAATTATTCTAAAATGTTCCAGATGTAAAAGATAATGAATTCTGTGTTTCCTGTTAAAGAGAAACTTGGTGTAAATAAGTCAATAGCCCAGCTGTACAAGGCCACTGAATGCTGTCTGTAGAAAAAAAGAACAAAAAAATGAATGCAGCAAAGACTGAATAAAGCAATATAAAAAGCAAAATAAAACTTTAAGTAAGTTACTGCAGCTCAATTACTTTAGTTAGTTGTTGTGTTCAGTATTCTGTCTATGTTGTATGGAAATTTAACTTGTTGACCTCGGAAAACAGGGCTATGAATCGATCCACACTCTTCTAAGAAAAAAGCATTTACAAAAACATTAGATTTGCTTAGCAGGACAGTAGCAGGTCAGTCTGGTGTATCTTGAAGTGGTTTATACTGTAAGACTGAAGATATGTCACCGCATCCTATTACATAGATTACTAAGACAGAGGGTGTGTGTCCTCTAATGTTTTAGTCTCTATCAATAGCACCGTCATCCAAGGTGTCTAAGAACCAGACAGCATCACCACAAGTCCATCGGAGCCCATGACTTCGGCAGCCCACTGACCTGAAACACTGTGCTCACGGAGGCGTGTGATGCTTCATCAGTCAGAAATTACCTCTCTAAATTTCTCTCAGGGACATTATGGGAGGAAAGTGTCAGGGCAGGTCTGGCCTGGACAAAGTGCCACTGAAATTAGCTGTGACTCAAACATCCCTCTCCTCAGAAAGGGAAGGGAGGGACCTCAAAAAAGGGCTCTGTCACCCATGACAAAAATGACAATTACCAGGAGACTTAGCATGAGAGTGGCCATGAGAGTGGCCAAAACAACAGTGTTCTATAAACTGTATACAGAAAAAACATTCTGATTACATGTATTAGAGAAAAGTAACTGTTGAAAGAGAGACTCATCGATTTATTTTTAAAGGGGTTGATCGATTTTGTGTCACGAGAGTGTGACGTGCGAATGGCAGACATACCAGTAGAGTTACTACTTTAAGTGTGACGCCATGCATGCTACTCTCCACCCGGTTCTCTTTCAGGCTCCCGTTCAGCCCACGGCTCGAGTCCCACGTCGCCAACTGTGAGAGACAGAGAGGGAAAGAGAGGACAGGGAATAAGGAATAATGCCGTTCAAACAATTTTGAGCAAATCTTCAAATAAACGCATCTTCACTCTCACACACCCACGACCAGCCATTTGAATATAGGCAGTAAACATCTTGAATTAAATCCGGCTTGGTCAAAACACTTTCTGTTGCTCAACTGCACTAGTCTGATCAAAGCAATCATACTCCACCATACAATATGTAAGATGTGAAAGAATGTGCATTATTATACCCATGTGAAAGAAAGTGAATTATCTACTGTCGCTAACAAAAGATGACCCACTGGCACACACAATGGAAACATACAGACATAATGTACAAAAAACACTCCAAAATAGACAACTTGAAAAGAAACAGCACACAAATGCGTTACTTTGTGGCTACCTGAGGCATACAAATGTCTCTGGCCATTCAATCTAGTGTTCAGACAGAAACAGTGCCAAATCATCTTACCTTCAAGAGTGATAACATGTGTGACATGTAAACAAACAAATAAATAAGCCCCTACAAGCACACACACAGACAGACACTTCATTTTGTCAAATAACAAAAACATTTATTTTCTATTTAGCTCTGTGTAGGAAAGAGAGAGAGGGAGAGGGGGGGGGGAGAGAGAGAGAGAGAGAGAGAGAAAGAGAGAAAGAAAGGGGGAGAGAGAATTGTCTATGCAGTGAGAATAATGTTTTAACTCAATTATCCCAAAATTCATCAAGGGTGGGAATTACTAATCAATTACTAAACTAACCACTTAGGGGATGAATATGGCAACACCATTTAGCAGTTGCTGCGACTCAGTCTCACCACTGCTTTGGAAAGCTGCTCACGCTAACAACTGGTCACCAAGGCAACGGCAGTGGGCACCATCAGGTGGCGAATCAACCAGTGTTCCTTCTGCTTTCCACTCCACCTATCAAACACTGCAGTACACATGAAGCCTAGCAAACACTACACTGCCCAATTGGTCAATCACAGCATACAAACATCTTGTGTTCCTTTCAACCAGGTGACAAGCTGATTTATAGTTATCCTGTCAACTCCACTATTCATACAAGCCTCATATTTTACCTAGTGTCATAACCAGACATCATATGTGTAAAATGGTAATTTTGTTGATGATAAACATTCATGAATTCCATCTACTTTCCATTAGTATTTCAATAGCCATTGAAAAAAAAAAACGGTGGTGTCTACTTTGGTGACGTGGCTTCAAGCAAACATTTCAATTGCTGTTTTGCAAAGGACTGTCGGGTTAAGGTTGAGTTCTGTCCTACTGTGTCCTTAGAGATTGGGTCTGCTGCCAAAAATGACTTGGCTGAGTGGGTTTCCATTTGCATTGCATGTATTTAAAGTATATTCATTTGGTATTTTCAACAAAGCTTTCTTTAACAAAGGGTTTCTCATGCAGATTCACAGCCAACACCACGGGCAATATTTCTGAAAAATAAAAGTTTCACTAGCTTCCTTTTTCCCCCATTACACATTCCCTAAAGCCAGCAGATATGACTACTATATAAAATAGAAAACCTACTGTTGCTTGAGCACAGATTAGCAATGAAATCTCACCTCAAAGATCTCTCTGTGATTATAGATAATATAGCTGGTGGTACAGCGATCCATCTGTCATAACTTTCACATCTCTACCCTATCTCTGTCTTGACAAATGCATTAGTGTGCTAAGGAAACAGTCTGTCAGGCTAGGAGGCAAGGTTTTAACCCCAAGTCACTTGCACTCATATCAGCGGTGAGTTTGACCCCAGAGTCCTCCGCCTCTGACAGGATGACAGAGTCTTTAGCACCTGGCTGGGTGACGTGTTCCATTAGTGAGCTGAGCGGCGCTGACTCTGTCCCGAAGCATAAAACTCTTCCTATTCCAACCTCCACCTCCACCTCCACCCGACACCTCCTACTCCACCTCCCCTACCCCTCCAAAAGCCTGATGCAGACGCTTTGGCTGGAACCCCCACAAAAATAGCCTGACAACGCTTACTTTTGTTTCTCTGTCTCTCCTCTCCACCCACTTCAATGTTCCTTTTCTCTTGCCATTGCTTATTAAATTCTTAATCGACTTGGGAGAGACGGAAGACACTGACGGATGTGAATGGAGAGCTGGTGTGGCAGGGGAGTGACAAAACAGGAACGAACCCGGGAGGGCTAAGGTGCATGACATGACGTTCTCCTTGGAGCTGTGTGTCAGTGGGGCCACTGACATGTCACTCTCAGAGGACTGAGATAACCTTGTCTGTTAGACTTATGTTCTATGGAAAGTAAATGATGCTGTTTTTGTTCAATATAATACAGGAAAAAAAACTGTACATTGAACACTAGGAGGTCAGGAGGGGGTGTTCATTGTGGCTGATTCTTCTCTGTATGGATGGAGACGTCACATCAGTTACAAAATGTCAGCCCTTCAACTGTAGATAAGCTTACTCAAGTTAAAGAGTGTGCTGTACCGTAGGAATAAGCCTTTGTGGTGGTAAACCTGAATGAAAGACTTCGGCTTTTGGAGTCAGCAGGATCTGTGTTACGATTGAAAGCATCTTTGCCCAGGTCTCTGAAGAATATCCAAAGATGGCTCAAAAGAAGTTTGGTACCCTGCACACACAGGAATCATGTAATAATTCCACAGGGACGCTTTCTTGTAACCCCTACTGTGGAAGATAATTGGGAGCGATAAGGTATACGGTGGGATTAGCCAGCCAGGATGCAAAATACCATAGCAGGGGAAAGGAAGTGGAAATAAAACAGAGAGCAGAGATAAATCAAATGTACAGTAGAGAGGTGCATTGGAATTGTGCTTTAACACTGTAACCACATGTTATGCAGTACAGACGAATCCACTGGGAAATTTGGGGGTGCTGACATCTTGAAAAGCAGCTATTACATGCTGTGGCACTTTATAATGAAAGCTACTGAGAACAAGTGACAATCGTGGCACAATGGCAAAGTAAAAAATATTGTCAGTAGCCTCCACTGGTTGCTGTGCGAATTTTGTAAATATTTATTCCAAAATGTGTCCTTTACCACCTCTGTTAGAGTAGCCACACACACAAACACTTTTGTATTTAGTCGGATTTGTCTTCTATATACTCAGATATATTCATTTCAACAGTCAGTACATACAAGCACCTGGACTTCCAAAACTGATGTTCTTTCCAAAAAATGGCCAGACCAGGGTCTGGTCATCTCCTTAGGAGACAAGAATCCTTCAAAGTACTGTAAGTAGCAAACTACTACTAATGTTCTACAAGTTTGTCATGGACAGTGCTCTTTTCTATGCTGTTGGATGTTAGGGAAAAACTGTCTCTGTGTTGGATATTAAGGTGGAGCCAATTACATCAGGGCTATTCAGCACTTCATCATCACACAGAAAGGAAGGGGTGAGACTGACTGAAAGGAGTGACAAACCTTGTATTGCAGGAGTGACAAACCCTGAGTTATTGGTGGAGAGTACTGAATTATCACCCAATCCTTGCTCTTCTGTATTTGACTAGTGCCCGCCACACTAAATCATTTCTATGCTAGATCACTGAATATTCAAGAGATAAATACTACAACATAGTATACTAGAAGCATTCTATATGATAACATATCTGCATCTCGTTTTTAGTTCATGCGGAATGACAGGAAGTTAGAGACAAATGGCTACAGCAAGACTTTGAAGAAGTCCAAAATTATTTTATTTTGAACGACTTGTCACTGTGGCGAAAAGGCTTCGGACATTTTAACATTTGGTTGTAACCGTTTATTAGCTTGTTGGCTAATGTGAGACTTTGAAAATCGAAATATTCATTGAACATTAATAATCTAACATTTTTATCAGTTTTTTCCCCTGAAGTTCTGACATTAGCAAATTTCACTTGTCTTGCAACGCTGGATTGCAACTGGCAGAAAGAGCAAAGCTCATTGTCAGAGAAAACATACCGTAAGTGAAAAATCGAGGCACTTAACTAAAGAGCCATTTGAATAGTTTGCATTCCTTGGACCAGTTTCAGCTCATGTAAAGTTGCATACCACTTTTGGAGACTTCATTGAACAATTTGAAATACCATATAAAGTAGATGTTGGGCAGGACACCTTTAAATGTTCTGCACACTACCCTTTAAACCATGCTTTCATCTACAATAGGGGGCTTTGAACAGACATTTATCAAAAAATGCATAAAAAATAATATATTTATAAAAATATCTAGATACGTACAAATAAGCCCTAAGATATATGGAAATGTATGCATTCGCTGTAAATGCACATGTTAATTCACTATGCTAATTTAGTTATACAATATCATTCAAGCACTTTCAATCTCCTCGACTCATTTCTATTTATGTCTACAAAAGTTCAAACACCTTCATTTTTTTATTCATTTATTTATTCATTTTAATTGACTAACTTTCGATTATTTCAGGGACTAGTGCAGGCATGGGCAAACTAAGGCCCGGGGGCCATATAGTATATTTAGTATTTTCCCTGCAATGTCTGCAAACTGCTGTTAATAAATGCATTGTTTTTTAAAGCCCTGCATATCCATGCTTTACTACCTATTTAAGGCCAAAACTGTGAAATATAATGGACTTTACATGTAATTTATATTACTTCACACAAACACTATATCTGTCTGCTCCTGACACAGCCCCTTAATCAAATGTTATAACCCATTGTGGCCCACGACTCAAAAAGTTTGCCCACCCTTGGACTAGTGGGAACCCACTTGGAAGAGTAACAAATTATAGTAAAGTTCTATTAACATCTACTATGGTGTTTTTTCATATACTGCACAGTGCATCGGTCCATTTAAACAGCACCTGTGGGCATGTCCTTAGGCTACAGCATTTCTAATGTACATACTAATTAATATTAGTAATGAGTTTACATTGAAGAAGTTTAAATTACATTGAGTTTAGAGTAAATATCCATTTTCTCAGAAAGCTAGAGTACAGTAGACTTAATATTTCTATTGCCCAGATTCACATCAATTCAGTGCCTCATTCCAGCCGAAAGAAGAGTAGGTGTTTCTCTGTGTGTGTGTGTGTGAATGTGTGAGTCAAAGAGACACAATAGTGGAAAGAAAGAAAGAGAGATTAGAAGAAAGGTTTATACAAAGCAGTGCCATAGAAAGTAAAATCTAAAATCTGTGAGTTATTTTAAGATCCCATTTCAGTAGAAACATTGTTATGTACTGTGCGACTTGGCTTTATAAAATATTGAGAACACAGCACCTTTTGTATGCAGAGAAGGGACTTCCAGGGACTTTTTGAAAGGGTAAAATAAAATAAACTAACAGACAAACATATATCCATATTTAGTCTGGGGTTTGTGTGTATGCAAAAACACAGAGCCAAGATGCTGCCAACAACCAATTAAATAGGCACCCACTAGGATTCATTTACAATGGTACAAGTATGTGTAAAACCAACCTAGTTCAACAATAAACCTTGACTGCCAGGTAACATAGAACATGTTATACACCAAAAAAAAATCATATATTGATGCCTTGACCTGTGTAACAGATGCCAGCTAGCCAAACTCTATGTGTGGAAAGTCAGTGAACCTCCCTCCTCGCTTTTCAGTCGACTAGCGCAAGTCACTTGACTTATAATCCGACAAGGTCAGGTCTGGGGGTTGGGCCGTGGGGAGGACCTTGGTTAAAGTGGTGCAGTGCACCCGGATGGGAGTGAGGCTTATGGGGTTGAGTGTAATGGATACCAGCTAGCCTAGCTCTGCATGTGAAGAGTGCCTTATGAGCATGGCAGTCCGTTTACTGGTAGCTAATGGAGTATCCCAAAAAGCTGCCTGTGTCTACAGTATGTTAACCCAGAGTAAACTGTAAACCTAGATTTTAGATCATAGCTAACATAGATAACATGCTCTGACCTTAGCCTGGTAGGGGGTAGATTTTGTTACAGTACAGTATGTTCAGGTTATCTGTAATGTACTGTATTTTAAATGCCCTTTCAAGCACGACTGCAGCAAACTTGTTGCACAGTGGTTCTATCCTCTTCAGAAAGCTTGCAATATTGGCATTGAGTGGAGTGGAGTATGTATATTCATATTTACTCGAACCTCAGTCCAGACTGATATTTCTACATCTACACACATGAATACACTTACACTTCCCTCCAAAACAATGTGCGTCGCTTTTCCACTACTATGATTGTTCTGCACGCTATCTGAGACACTGTCGGTCATAAAGTGTCCCTTGCATAAAGAAACAAATGCACACACAACCTGGCAACAAACCCTCAAAGATATTAAGATGAATGTAGAAGACGACATTAGATTGCATTTGGGATTCACAAAGAGAGGTTGCAGTGTGTGGGCAGACTGTAAGTCCTCAAACAGCCTGCAACGTACTGTAATTGTGGCAGGGGCCATTGTGCCACATTGCACAATGCAATATTATGAGGTTGAGCAATGAATCACTCTTAATTGAGGAGCTGGTAGAAGAGGGCCTCATTCGTCAGGATAATGTGAGAGAGCATCAAAGAGTGCATGATTACATCCGTCACAATCACTTCTATTTTAGAAATACATAGACCTATTATTATTGTTTCCCCATTGGATGAGAAACACTGCATTATAGGTTCAGTAATGGCATCATGCTCTGACAGGTTGCTCTTTTATGCATAGAACCTTTATCTCTATTTTAAATATTTCACCTCCAAAATGTCTCCAGATGACTGTTGACTTGACCATTAGCACATTATGACAATGACTACTAATTGAAAACCGAATCAAAGCTGCATTTTTTATATAATTTACTCATCATAGCAAAGCCTCAAAAAGGAACTTGTCCTGCATTGTTTAGTCATTTTCACTCATTGTTTCACGTCACAACAGATGATGCTTTTATGTTTGCCATAAATGTGCACAACTTTAGATTAACCAACACAGGTTGAATAAGCTGTGGGGAAATGCCACAATATATAGGGTCTCAAATGTAAATGTAATTATTTATGCATTTTAAAAGATTAGCATATGTACTGGAAAAATACTTTGCACAATGTTACCTAATTGTGTTCAAGTATCTTTTTGAAATATTTACAGGTACCTTTACTATTTTTACAGTGTGTCACACAGAAGCTTAAAGATCATTAGATATATACATGTAGATTATCAGCAATTAGCTAATGTGTGTGGTAAAATTATACAGGGACTGCAAACATTTGCTTTGCATAATTAAAATGATATAAAGTATGCTATAAAGAACAATGCTCCTTTTAAAATATTAATATGATGTCATGCATGCACTCACAAACAAACAAACAAAACCATTATCCAGGCTAATTGGTGTTCTTATTGTTTAAAGAGTTGTCTGTGGGCAGAGAGAGAGAGCAAGAGAGAGAGAGAGAGAGAGAGAGAGAGAGAGAGAGAGAAAGAGCATATTTTTAACAGAGATGTTTGAAATGGAAAGTATTTTACGCAGCTCGACCACCCCCACCCCATGACAATAAGTTATGAAAGCTTGATGCTGGTCTATTTTTTTCTGACTGCAATTTTCTTAATTGCATAAAAGTGGATGACTAAAATTGCAGGCAAGAAGAAACGAAAAGAAAGCGAACACAGATGTTGAATCAAAATTAGGCAACTAATTTTTAGAGATTTGAGGAGACTCATTTGAAACATTGAGAAGTCAGATTGTGACAGTATCCCTTACACCATTATGCCAACAGACAAGTCTCAAAAGAAAGGGGTTCATTTCACAAAGAAGTGACTCTATATCAGTAGAGACAGGTTGGTTGGTACACTTTTTTTTCCTAACATCTGTCTTATACAACACTACCCTGGTCTACCTGTTATCTGTACAAGCCTGACAACTGATTTTTAAAACAAATGTAGTCAGGGTTTACTGGCAAACATAATATTACCTTAAAATCACACATACTTTCTAAAAAGCACAGTAACAAAAAAGCATTGCTTGTTTTTAGGTGCAAAAAACATTGCCATAAGCGGTGTACAGTAGGGACTAACCAAGCCCAAAATCAGTGCGCCAACTAACCTCTCCCACATTAAGGCACAGATTTTTTTTCCACAAATGCTGTTAATCTGCTAGCATCAGTCACCCTGTGGTCTCTGACTTTATTTAACATTAAAACTGAGTCAGGGGTGCAAAACTCATTTTACCGTTGGCAATACAGTATAAACAGTATAAAATTAGGATTTTACTCAGAGGACACAATTAGACTTTCTTGTGCAAGGTTGAAACCATTTTTAAGCAGGCCACAAAACTGCCATTCTTTTCAAGCTTTCTTAATCTGGTTGAATGGAATGATGTGAAGGGCAATTATTGGAAAGAAAAAATCCCAAAAGATGCATTGAAACCTGACGCTGACTACAGAAAGTGTTGAGATCACCAATCTCCCAAAGCATTCTGGAGAGCCATATAATAACTACAGTAGACCCAGTCTCCACTACTACTACTAGAAGAAGAATAAGAAGAAGAAGAAGAAAAAGAAGAAGAAGAAAAAGATGAAGAAAAAGAAGAAGAAGAGAGAGCATTGTCTACTTCATGGCCACTGACACCACAGTGGATCTTTTAAAGTAGCCCGTCTTAAAGAGCATCTGCACTTAACCTGGATGGCCATGTAGTCCTTCTAAATTAATTAGCAACAAGGTTAGAACAAAACCCCCACAGTCACAGTTGAAAAATATTGATCGAGGACCAGTGATTAAGGCAACCCTTTCTCATTTACTCTAAATATAAACCATTTATGAGGTGCAGGCATCAGGCATTGAATCCACTTGGGATCACTTCTTTATAAATCACAGGATCACTACTAATCACATTCGCCGGCTGACATTGAAAAAGACACTTTGCCACAAAGCAGGTCACAAGGACCTGATATTCCATGTAAAGTGGATAATGTGTTTCTTGGATTGGGATGAAGGCTAGGATAAAAGGTTAATGGATATGGCACTAAGCATGTCCACACAGACAGACACACACATATATACAGTACATGTATACTATACACACACACACACACACACACACACACACGTAAAGATACAGTATTTATTAATGAACATGCATCTGTGTGTCATGCATGTGAATTCTGAAGAAGAACTATAGGCTATCAAAAGGGCCAGTAAAAGATTTCACAGAAAGATCTGAATGTCCGAATGTGTCTCCCATAGCAAAATGAAACATGGAATGCACTGTAATATAATACATAAATACAACATACATTAAACAGGAAACAAAAGCATGTGTCATACAAACAGAGACAGTGAGAGCAGGAGAGAAAGACAGAGTGAGAGAGTGAGAGAGAGAGAGAGGGGAGAGAGAGAAGCATCGGGAAAGGACAGCATTCAACTGCTTTGGAGCTGCATGTAAACTGAGATGGGTGTCGCTGTGATTTTCAACACTTGCAACTAAACAAGTATAAAGCTTTTTTATGCATCTCAATATATGTATCTGTGCACTTCATTTGAGGAGCAGAAACATAGAGTGGTGCACATCTGACAGACACGTATTTTACTATAATGCTCTCAATGGCACAGCAGACCAAGTGTCAGCAGGTGCATACTTTCCATAAGGACATCATGCCTTGAGTGTGGTTGTGCAGCCACACCGATGATGGTATAAGGCATAGACTGCATATAATAAACTGGACAGAGGCACTCTTGACAGAGGATTGGCCGGGAAAATTGAGCACCCGGAAGTCTAGTCGCCCCCTGGTGGCCGGCTGCAGTACAAGTTATAACCCCAATCATTCCCATGTTTCTCTATGGCCAAGTAGCCAATTTTCTGCGTTACTTTTCACCTTTAAAATGATCATGAACCGATGAATATTTTATTTTAAAAAATACTTTTCCTAGTCCTTTAAACTGAAACAGGCTTCTTTTGGCCATGTAAAATTTTTATAGAATGTTATTATAAACATCTCATCTGATAATGAGATGCATTTCATTATTAATCCTACTGGATCTAAGTGCTACTTTCGACACTATTGATCACAGCATCCTACTACATAGACTTGAGCATATGATTGGCATCAAAGATTCTGCATTAGCCTGGCTCAGGTCATACCTTACTGGACGTTACCAGTTTGTACATGCACATAATGAAGCATCATGCCACACTGAAGTCAAGTATGGTGTGCCCCAAGGATCAGTACTGGGACCTCTGCTATTCTCCCTTTACATGCTACCTTTGGGATCTGTTATTAGAAAACATGGCATTACCTTCCACTCTTACGCAGATGATACCCAACTATACCTTTCAATGAAGCCTAATGATTGTACACCAGTAACAAAACTTGTTGCCTGCCTCAGTGACATCAAAAACTGGATGACTAATAATTTCCTTTGCTTAAACTCTGATAAGACTGAAGTCATGTTGATTGGCCCTAAAAACCTGACCAACACTTTACCCCATCATCAGAGCTTACTTAGTGACCTTTCACTCACACCTAACACAAAGGTCAAGAACCTTGGGGTGTATATTGATCAAGACCTCTCTTTAAATAGTCATGTAAAGCATATCTCCAAAACCTCATTCTTTCATTTACGCAACATTGCTAAGGTCAGAAAATTCCTTTCTTTTGAGGATGCAGAAAAACTAATACATGCATTTGTTACCTCCAGACTTGACTATTGCAATGCACTGTTCTCTGGATGTGGTACTAGCTGCATCAAAAACCTTCAACTAATACAAAATGCTGCAGCACGAGAACTCACTAGGACAAAAAAATATGAACATATCACACCTGTCCTTGCTTCCTTACATTGGCTTCCTGTTAAAAGCCGAATTGATTTTAAAATACTTCTCCTAACATATAAAGCCCTTAATGGCCTTGCTCCAGCATATATTAAAGACTTACTTGTTCCCTACCACCCTTCTAGACCCCTAAGGTCACAGAATGCTGGTCTCCTAGTAATTCCTAGAATATCAAAATCAACAATGGGCGGAAGAGCTTTCTGCCATCGTGCGCCTGTCCTGTGGAACAAACTCCCTTCTAACATTCGTCAAGCGGACACTCTCAACACCTTTAAGTCTAGACTCAAAACCTTTCTATTTACTGATTCCTTTAGTTAGGGATGGTGTATGGTAAGCCACATCTCCTCAGGGTTTTATTGGAAAGGACTGCCTCTGCTGTAAGCTCCTGTCCAGGGCTTGGTGGCCACTGACCATTTCCTTTGGTGGTGTTGGCTTGTTATACATCATACCTTAGTTATGCTGCTCTAGTTTAATGCTGCCACAATCCACCCATCTGTTAAACCGTACAATTTTCACTCTGTCTTTCTCCTCCTCTCTTTTCCTCTCCACTTACTTCTCTCTCTTCACTTAGCCAACATCTGTATATGGTTTCACATGCAATATAACTCACATTCTCTGAAATCTGATGGAGACTGATCTAACTCATCTCCTCTCTTATTTTCCATGCCATTACCACCCTGCCGTGAGTCATCACTGCCTTCCACTGCCTGCGCCTGCACCTCCTGGGTTCTCCTGGGACCTTCTTCCAACGTGATCCAGCGGCACTCCTGAATGGTCCTCAACCCACTCCACTGTCCATGCCACTGCCTCCCTGCTGAGGGTCACCCCTGCCCTCCACTGCCTGATCCTGTATCTCTCTCCTGGGCGGTCTGCCTTCAACTTCACAGATGACCCTGACATGATTGATACAGCCTCTAGCTGGCCCCTGGCTTGACTGCGCCTAATGACATGGAACTATATCCTGGGATTCTAATGGGACTCCTATATTACTTTATTTACCAAAATTTTCTTGTAATGTGTATCTAATGGAATAATAGTGGACTATCCGCCATCTGAGAGACTGAAAACCTGCCCTAGGCAGTTGGGTTAGCCCCTTGTGCCGTCGGAACTGCCCAAGGTTTCTTCCTCTACCATAACAAGTAAAAACAAAAAACGCTGCGAGGGAGTTTTTCCTTGCCCCTGTTGCTCATTGGGCCTCTTGTGTTAAGCGCTTTGTGACATGCCTTTTGTAAAAATGCGCTATATAAATAAAATTGAATTGAATTGAATAAATGTTATTATAAATAAAAATGAGTCATTGACTTTGGTAATGTGTTACAGTGAGTACATTACATTGAGTAATTCGGTATTTTATTACTGAATGCGCTTGAAACGGGAGTATTTAAATTGAGGAGGCCTGTAATGTTACGTTGACATTAGCCACGTAACATTAGCTGACTAGCAATATTTACTGGTACCTCGGTAGGCTAATGACGGCTGGCAGCTTTGCCTGAGTTGTGTCGAAGTAATTAGTCATTTCCTTATCTCTACTTGCAGTCAGTAAAAGTAAGCAGCCTGAAATACGTCTTCTCAACTAATTTGTACTAATTCCAGGGTGGCCTTTTATTGTGGGCAGTATAAGGTACACCTGTGCACTACTCATAATGTCAGATCAGCATCTTGATGTGGCACACGTGTGAGGTGGGATGGATTATCTCACCAAAGCAGAAGTGCTCACTATCACACATTTAGACTGATTTGTGAACAATGTTTGAGAGAAATGGTAATATTGTGTCTCTGGAAGGAATTTTAGATCTTTAAGTCCGTCTCATGAAAAATCGGAGCAGAAACAAAGGTGTTGCGTTTATAATTTAGTTGAGTGGATGACGTCATCAAGGAATACTAAGACTTCTCTCAAATTCATTCCACCCATACACTTCTCCATTACTCTCTGAAAAGTACTGGGTGCATTGGTGACCCCTTGAGGCATCCGGTTAAATTCCTAGAACCCCATGGGTGTCACAAAGGCTGTCTTGTGCTTATCGTCCTCATCCATCTCTACTTGATAGCAGCCAGATTTAAGACCCATAATGGAGAACCACTTTGAACCGGTGAGGACTGAGAAGGCTTCTTCTATGTTGGGTAGAGCATAGGCGTCTTTCATGGTCTGTCTGTTTAGTTTTCTGTAATCCACGTAGAGATGGAAGTCTCCATTCTTTTTCTTCACCACAACAATTGGAGAAGCGAAGGGGCTCTCAGACTCACTTATTACTCCAACATCTTGAAGCTCCTTCAGATGTCGCCTAACAGCCTCATAGTCAGAAGGATGGATCGCTCTGGGACGCTGTTTAAAGGGAGATGGATCTGACAAGCGTATCTTATGTTTGATCTCAGTAGTATGACCAAAATCAAGGTCGTCAGGTGCAAAGACATCGGACACTGAATTGAGTTTCTTTGTGATTCTGGCCTTCCACTCTGCAGACAGAGGGGAGTCACCAAAGTCGAAGGACAGTTTACCACAATCGGACACATGCATGGTGCTGCAAGTTGCAGGAGATGAACTGCGACATGGTGGTTCACTCTGAGTGACTTTGCCGCCATTTGCAGGTAAGCATGACAGAGCTGTAGGGAAAGAAAGCTTTGCAATGCCATGGCCCCTGGGTATTCTGATGTCATGTGCAGTTTCGTTCTTAACCAAGACAGGCAGCTTGAAAGACTGTACTGGGGGGCTCGTCATAATGTAGCTACAAAACAGGAGACCAGCAAGAAGGTTTAACTGAGGGGGCTCAACTAAAAGAGTTGTGTTAGTTGCTACAGGGACATGTCTGGCATATCCATTCAAAGCCAACCTTTCTCCTGCAGGAATGATGACACTCTTTCTGCTCTGTAACTTAACAGTTCCTATTCTTCCATTTTGCTGACTTATCTTGAATCTGTCGTACAAACTTTTTATGAGTGGGGAACAGTTACCACTTTGCTACCACTTGCGCTTCTCATTCTTATTCTGGATAGATGCACAGTTTTCATATAGGGGGTCCAGTGTGTTCGTGCCTATCAATAAAGGGACATACATGTTTGTTCTGTGATCAGGCACAACAAGTGCAAGGGTGTGAACCTTAAGCATCCCCATGATGTTCTCTGGGAAGTCTATGCTAACCTGAATATAACCAGAATAGGGTACCTCTTGACCACCAGCACCTTCTATGTCTAACAGATTGCAGCGAAAGGTGCGTCTCATATAATGATTGGGATACTGTGACCTGAGAACCCGAATCTAGCAGGCTATCACACTGAACTCCCTCAATGACAACAGCTGAGGTACACTTTGGCCCTATTAAGCCTCTTGGAAGAACACCATGTGGCTGGCTAGGGGAATGACTCTCACACAACACAGTTTCTGGATGTTGGCTTGGTGGGGGACGTTTTAGTTCATGGTGGGGTGCAGTAAGTCCCTCTACGGCAACCCTGTCCTGTTTAAATGTCCATACTGAGTTTGAGTCTTGTTTTGTCTTCAGTTCTTGGTATTTCTGATCTACCAGAGGTTTGTTCGGGGGATTTTCACACTGTCTCGCTAAATGGCCTTCATTGCCAGACTTAAAGCAGAACCAAGCCTTTGGCATTGGCTTTGGCAGCGCCTGCTAAGATTGAACTTCAGCTACTGCAATAACTGAAGGGGCTCCAGTAACTGTTATCTGGTGGGTTTTCTTGGCATGTTTTTGCTTCCTTTGCTCCCTCTTGTTCGTGAGCTGCATTTTTAATTCAGCAACCTGTTTACGAAATGCCTCTGTTTCATTAATATATCTTTGGAGAACACTGGGGCTCGGATCATGAGAGGGAGCTGTTGCTTCCACAAGCTGCATGTTCATAGATCTGGGCTTTGTGTTGCCTAGATGGCGATGCATACGATACGGTCTTCCTCTGTTCTCACATGAAGCAGGAAATCATAAAAATCAGGGGGTGTCTCAGATTTCAGGCCAAACTGCAAAGCCAGAATGGTCCCAACATCCACGTCGGAACTGTCGCAACAACTGTTTGTTTGGCAATACCACCTCTCTTTATGACTGTAGAGATCAGCACCTGCAGTCGCTGCAGGTATTCTGAGGCTCTCTCTCTCCTGCATTCTGATGAGTGCTGAGGAATCTTGCAAAAATCTCGTCCCCATCCTCCACTAAGCCGTAAGCTGACTCAAGAAGCTTCACATAGTCAGAAAGAGCTGAATGAGGGCCTAGCTGTCTTATTAGATCTGAGGCTGGAGGAAGAAGACTTTCTAAAATTTTACGCCGCTGTATGTCGCTGGGGGTTTTGTCCTGAACCATGAGTTCTACATGGAGAGACCATGTTTGAAAATCTGCTTCGTTTGGAGGCTTGGGAAGCTTGCCTGAGAAGGGACGAAGGCGCTTGGATCCTAGGTTTGAAAAATCAGATTTATCATTTTTTATGACATGCTCTACAATTATCCTCTGCACTTCTGGTGGATTTAAGTTTATGTCATCACTAAGTACTATTTGGGTAGCTTGAGCTGACATACTCTTTGGTTTACTTGGGCTATCTGTGACGTATTTCTGGGGATCAAGCTGAGTTGAGTGTGAAGCGGTGCGCCGTTTATGAACTATCATCAGAGTCAGCCTCACTATCAGAGCTTGGTTAGTCACTTAACTCTAGGGGTTTGGTCTGCTTAGGGGGTTTCTGAGGAGTGGGGGTCACTTTATAGGCCTTAGCTAAATGCCACAACAAGTCAGGATCTCCAGGGCTGGGAACATATTCAGCGGAGTAGGGATTAGAGTAGGGACCTAATTGCGGTTTTTCTGACAAATATTGCGATTGCGATTCAATTTTCTATTTTTGCGTTGGGTACTTTTAAGTGCATAAAACCTAAAATTATGAATAAATAATAATAACATTAAGAAAAATGCAATGTGCATATGTGCATATTTTAGCCAATAAACAAACTGCAGTACACATTAACTTATCACCAGTATACTGACATTGTTATTATGCAGCATGTATGATAATGTGCTATGCAGCCAAGATAAACTTGAAATATTATTATAGTCCTTCGTCATTATCAATGTTGATATGTTGTCTTCAGTAAAATGCCTCAAACGTAGCAAGTTGTAGGCATCAAAGATTCTAGTGCTGTCCTGTCCACCAGAAGGCAGTGTATGAGTCCGTTACTACGGTTACATGAACATCAAATTCGGTAGGCCTGTAAGATCAGTATTCTGGTTAAAACGGTTTTAAAAAGATCCTGAATAATAGCCTACATGTGTGGAAGAGTATTGGAAGTGCATACAGGAATATTCCTATATGTTATTATATTCCGGTTAGATCAACGATCAATAGTTGTATTGTGCCATCATTCCATTTTAAAATGGAATATTCCCTGCATTTAAAATGAGTTGGGGTCAATAGACTATAGACGGACTAAAGGTTTAGTATGCGGCTGTTAAAATTATTGAGCAAACAAGCTATTCTGTGTAAGAGTGAAGGAATAGCCTACAGCTACGATTAGCCTAATATCACATTTTCTTTCTGAGCGCCATAAATTCTGCTAACGTTTTCTCCCCCCCCTTGTACCATCACCATCTTGTAATGTTGCTTTCATGAGATGGCTTTGGAGATAACTGTTATTTTTTATTTTTGCATGTGAATGCTCTCACAACAAGTAATCGTAACTTTTACCTGTCCAATAAAAAACGTGCCACCTCTGCATGACTGCATCCCATTGGAAGTTCTTTTGCCGGCGAAGTCCACCGTTCAAACGAATCCCCAATGAAAGCCCCCCCGGGGCTTATTTCGTTGCTTCTCAATTTCTCTTCTTCACGCCTTATATTCCTCAGAGCATCTTTTCTTCGGACGTGCCTCAGCCATTTTTAAAAAATAATTTACCGACATAGTATTGCAAACTCACACCCGGATTCACGCTGTGCAATCAACACTGTCGCACGCGCATTAACCCCCACCTCTTCTTGACGATTGGTTGGCCGTTGTCTGTTATTGCTTAGTGCACAACCTCCTGCCGCTAGTGTTTGTTTTGGTATTGCAGCTTCTGTGTTGTGTTTTGAGACCGGGGGTGCGTTTCCCAAATACCGACCGAAGTTAGCATTATCCGAAGGTAATGCGAAGTACTTTTGAACGAGCCCACACTTGTTTCCCGCCCGTTTCCCGAACACCATCGGACGATGAAAGTTGTAAGAACGTGAGGTTGGGTGTGCTTCGCTGAAACTAGGAAGTCTACAGTTTCGGAACTGTTTCGGAAGCGTTCGGGGACTATTCGGATATATCCGCTGCTGAAAGCGTCTCAAAAACGGAATTGTAACCTCATTTCACAAGCCAGTGTGGCATTGTTAACAACTTTTACTAATCTTTGCCCACACGATCATGTACCTTATTCACTGAAATTAATGACTGAAGGTCAATATTAAATATGTAGTGAAAACGACATACATGTATAAATAAACCAAATGACTACTTTTGTCTGTGCATCCTCATGGGTGAATGGAACAGTAGACTATGAGTAATATGCGATTGCATCTTGTTATTAAGTCACACGTTCAATTCCTGCTGAGGGCTCTCTACTAAATATGTTTAATTAACAATTCGGACATAAAATCGATTTACAGAGTTGTTTTTCTGCAATGTTTGTGAAGATTTAATGTCGTTCATCGTGACTTTAGTTATCAAAATACCCCTTCAATCCATAGCCTATGATATAAAACGTCATGTTCTAGTCATTAGGCCTACGTCAAGGGTCAGGCTACTACATTTGAAACAGGTGGAAAATTTCTAATCTAATTACAGGCTAATGCATGTTAAGTATTTAAAGCCAACTGTAGGTGGCGGTAATGCATCAAAGGGGGAACAACCCAGACATTTTAAGCCCCAAAAAGCCGAAAAAGGCGTCATGTGACCATAACTTAGCCAAAACGACAGCTCCGTGGGTGTCGTTTTAACGAAGCCTTTAAACGAAAGAGAACCCGAGCGTTCGTCCAGTCTATGCTTTTGGGAAACGCCAGCATCGTGTGCCGATGCTTCGGACTAAGTTAGTTATAAACACCTGAACTTGCTTCGTCAGGAGGATGGCTTTGGGAAACAGTAGCGCCGTAACTCCTTCTGGCAAACGTAGGAAGTAGCTACGGAAGTTAGCAACGATGCTTTTGGGAAACGCACCCCGGGTTTTTCCCCAATGTATTCAGCAGGCAGACAGCAAGCCGATCAAGGGGTGGTAGAAAAATGAAATTGAGCTAAAATCTTGCAAAATTGCATAGAGCACTTTTAATGCTGATGATCAATAACTAGCGCCTATGACAACTTTTCACTCGCCAACAACAGTGTCTGCATACTGCAAAACACTTGAAAATAGCACACAGTCACATAACTATAGGTCACAATTTAAATGTAAATATTACATTAGATAAGTTTATCTTTAGTCTGGGATAAATATTGTGTTTATTTCATGCATTTGCCAAATGTCTTGTCAGTAGGGCTGCAACGATATGCCATATGAAACCGAAATCGCGAAACTCAGAACCACGAACCTGTTTCACGGTGTGAGAAGGCAGAATCGCGACACACCCCTTCCAACTAGAGTTATCCTTCCCGTCCAGATCCAATGCTACCACATCTTTAAATTATTATTAGCATTATTTTAAGTTACAATTATAAAATAGCCTACGTAGAGATTCACCACAAAACTACTTAAGAATAAATAATTTTATTTTTAAAGCCTCCCCCAACTATGTCATGTGACGTCTGATTACAGAAGTTGAGCAAGTTTAACGTGAGGATCCCAAAAGCATCGTTACTAACCAGTTAGCAACTAAGTTGGTTGGCAATGGGCAATTGCATTGCAACCAACAAAGTTGCTTACTTGGTTAGCAACGATGCTTTTGGGAAACGCACCCCCGAAACCAATTTAGCTCAAAACCCAACAGTAGCAGCCTACACTAGGTCCTACCTAGCTTATTTTAAGCAAAGTTTTCAGCCAATTCAGACTGAACACAAAAATGACTAATTAGAATTATTATGGCAATGGATATGCACCTCTTTTCGATTGTTGAAAACGAGAGGTTCAAGTATTTACATTACATTATCAAAATGTGCTACCAAAACTACTTCTAACGTCCTCCAAAAAAGTAAAAAACAACTTATACTCCTCCTGGCTGCTGGCTCGCCAAATTATCTAAGGGGCAGATACAGTACACTCACTTATAGTTTACTTGAAATAGTATCAGAGCGCCCTCTGCTATAGGAACTTTTCAAAGAGGAGAATTAAAAAAAAGTTTTGACAAACAGATAAATTGCAAAATTAAGGCCATCCTCAAAAATATTTTGGTTTGCAGTAACCCGACCAACCCTGCCGACACAAATATTTTTCAGTCGGACTGACTTACCGGTTGCAAATTGCGTTAAGACCGACATTTTTTTTTTTAAATTATTATTATTATTATTATTCAAACAACCAATACAAATGCAATACAATAAAACAAGTATAAAGCCTACAAATTCAACCATTCAAACCAAATATTTTAGAGCGCGTCACTCTAGAATCTTTGATACAAACGTAGGCTACATTCTTTCTTTCAAATAAAAACGTGTGGCGTCATATCTGCCTAATAAACTCCTCAGTAGCCTGTTGTTGTGAGAATCCATGCTGCGTTGAGGGATGCATTTGTAGCTTTTTGCTGTAAGTGCCCGAAGGATGATCTTACAGCTGTGTGTATCCAGCCGTGAGCGCTTCAATTCAATTTTATTTGTATAGCGCATTTTACAAAAGACAGGTCTCATAGCGCTTCACAACAAAGAGCACAAATTAGCAAAAGGATATGCTTTTTTTTGAAGTGGCAATGCGTCGTCCCGTGGTGCCTTCCAATATATTCTTTGCAGACGGCTACAACCTCCTTGCGGGATGCCAAGATTGGCCAAGCTTGTCATTCATAAATTCAGGTAGGCTGAACGCAGACCTTTCCTTCCACTCTTATTTGTACGTCCTACATTTGTTAACAACCTTTCTTTTCATCGCTTTTGACATTTGCTTCACTAGCTAGGAATCATACAGAAAGCATATGTCATGCCAAATCAATAGCTAGTCAGGTTGCTAGGCCTATCTATCAGACAGGAGTTGCAGCAGTCATTTTAAATGAATGTATTTTTTTTGTTGCCTACAGCTAATGATATAGGCTAAATAGAGTAGCCTATAGGCCTATGATAAAGTTTTTTTTTAGGAAAGCATGGTTTGCCTGATGATGATGGCCCGCGATTGAATTGACAAAAAAAAATTGGCCCGGGTCCAAACTTATTTGCCGACCCCTGCACTATTGTTTAGGGTGACAAAGAGAGGGGGAGAGAGAAAGAGAGGGTTAGGATGAGGAAGAGAGATATAGAGCGAACCAGAGAGAGGGGAGAGAGAGTAACTGAGAATAGAATAGAAAAATAATGGAGGAAGACAGAGTGAGGGAGAGAGCGAGATAAAAGAGAAAAGGAAGGCTGTAGGGAGAAAACAAACAGTTGAGGATTATTACATGTTGGAACAATGTTGTAAAGTTGTATTTTAACCTGTTAAGGCACGTCCCTATTTCTACTATTTTCAAAAAAAAAGAAAAACGGCATAACCAAATTGAAAGCTTGACAGTTCCTACATAGTTTTAGACTCAGGGATGTGCCTCATACCATTGGAAAGGTGACACCCTCAAGTTTCTTCTAGAAGAATATGTATGTTTCTGTGACATTTGACATCGAATTGTTTGCTCTAGATGCAAATGTTTTTTCCAAGTTCCAGCCTTGCATCCAAGTTCGACAAAATCTCTCTCAAAATAACCCAACCTGCATAGCAGGATAACAGTACTGTAAGTCACTATAGTTCACTCTTATCAGATCTGAAATTAATCTCTTACATATAATAACTCAATGTGCAGTTGTTGAAACTATTACTTGGTCATTGCATAAACTGTAAACAATGAAATTCAGTCACTAGCTCACTAACACATTAACTTAGGTTCCAAATGGCATTCGAAAGCATGGCAGTTCATTTGCTCAGTGTAACTCACCGGAGTAAAGGAAAGAATAATATGTATGCTATCGGTGTCCGGATCTTTCCTTGCACAAATCTTGCTTCTTACATGAAAGTTTGTTCAAAACCAATTTTTTAAACTATATGATAAAATGCAACATGCAAACATGAATTTAACTCGCTAAGTCTAGTTCAATGCTGTTCGCCTGCTCACATCCACTGACTGGATCGTTCTGTTAAAGGTGCTCTAAGCGATGTGACACGTTTTTAGGACTAAAACATGTGTTGTTACATACAGCAAACATCTCCTCACAATCTGCTAGCTGCCTGTCCCCTGAACACACTGTAAAAAAACGCGGTCTCTGTAGACAGCCCAGGCTCCACAAACGGCAACATAACACAGTGGGCAAACCTAGCATAACAAACGAAAACGAAACATAACAGTGTTCCAGCCAATAAACCACAAGGTTCATGAGTCTTTCGGGAGGCATGGGAGGGAGGGGGAGGAGTAAGCTAACTTATAACGCTTGAACCCTCCCTGGAGCTATCGTCCGTTTTGTTTGACAATACTTCGAACGTCAACAAGAAATGACGTGAAACAGCATCGCTTAGAGCGCCTTTAACTGCTAACCTAACCGCAACCTTCCCTTCTAGCAGCGCCACCGCTGCCACCTAATGATTGGGAATGGGATTTTACTTATATGGTGAATGTGTTAAATAAAATACAAAACTAGAAATAAACGTAGCACCCTAACAGGATATTTTGAGTGGGTTACGTAGTGTATGGTCTAAGGGTAATGACTGGGACCATACTGTGCCCCACCAGTGAATACATCTGATTATTTAAATGGTCATTGAGTCACAGGGTTCTATCTGACATTGACTTCTCAGATTGCATAAAGACTTTTGAGCAAGGCTGAGCACATTTTCAGTGACCTTTACACTTTCACTACACAACACAATCTGAGCAAGCACATAGGCCAAGGTAAGGATGCTTCAATGGAAAAGAGGCAACACTTAGCAAAAAAAAAAAAGAGCAATCAAAATAAACAACTTCTGTTTTTGTGCAACAAAACAAATGATGCCCTCTAATGTTAAAAAAAAAGTCAATCAAACACACATTCTCGGCGATAAAAGAACAGTCAACACTTGATGTGTAATCATAAACTATCCCAGGTAGCAAAAATTGTGCGGGCCGAAAGCGGCCCAATTAAGACGAAAACACTCGGCCAATCCTCGGCATGAATCTAGGTCCGATTCCGCTCCGAGCACTCGGCTTTAACGCGGCCCGATTAAGACGAAAACACTCGGCCAATCCTCGGCATGAATCTAGGTCCGATTTCGCTCAGAGCACTCGTCTTTTACGCGGCCCGATTGCGGCACCCCGAGTGTGAGGACGTGACGCCCCCGCCTCCAGTCCAGCTCTAGGTTTGGGTTTATTTTAATGTTAGCCATAACTCCCCCCGCCCCCTCCCTTGTTTATTTGGACTGATGATATATTATATGTTATACTTAGAATGAAGACACATTAGATTTACGTTAACAACCTTTATTGAAATGAAAGATAGGCCTACAACAATATTGTCCACCAACAACAGCTACTTCAACGTGATGAGCACAGATCACCGGTGTCAGAGACAGGCTTAAAGTCCATGCAGTCCGTCAGTCAGTTCTCTCCTGCACGAAAAAGAAAAAGCACAACATATTTTATCATTAAGTCAAATCACCACTGATTGCAACAAATGCGACTTTAATGTATTTATTATTTAGTAGGCTAGTTAAGTAAAGTTAGTAAAGTTACCATGAGTTAGCCCATCTCAAGGTCATCTCCGTTTCTTCTTCAACTACAACAACAGTTCTCTCCTGTAAAAGAAAAGGCACAAAAAATTATTATCAAGTCAAATCACCACTGGTTGCAACTAATACGACTATAATGTCTTTGGTATTTTGTAGTAACGTTAGTAAAGTTTTACGTCGATAAAGTTAACGTTACCATAAGAAAGATAACTGACGTTAGCCAAATTAGCCAACACAAAATGCATGGATGATGCATTGGAAATTTCCCATCAAACCATTAATGTTAATATTTGAATGTATAACAGATTACATCAATTGTTTTAATGGTAATGATGGTGTCCATACATTAGATGACTTGGTAAAATAGATTAACATTTTTAAATCAATGAATGAATAGCTTGCCTTACAGGGCTAGCAATATCTTTTCAAGTTCAAGTCTTCTGATAGCCTTTAGTTACAGTGACAAAAATACATTTACTGCCAAAGTAAAACACTACTTACCCAAAAACTGATATGATAATGTGACCACAAACTTAATCGGCATCTCTGACTGAAGGATGCAGGCGGTATCTCCCTCCACCATGCGTGTAGTCAGCCAGATAAAGCTAAATAAAACTGTTAACATTAATCTTTACAGAAATGTGTTAAGGCTATCGGCGCGGCTCCTCAACACTGACCCGATGGTGCAACTAAGTGCAGAGACAAAAAATAAATCTTTGCAGGAAAGCTCGACTCCACGACATCGACCCAATGGTGGGCAAACTAATGTTAACACAAGAGTGGACACTACAAAGAAAGTATAACGTTACTGATGATCCAAGTTTCGTGGACTTTCTACCACCTATCTGTTGTCTGGGACAGTAGCCTATAGTTAAAAAAAATCGTTGACTGTGATATACAGTGGTTATAGTACATCTGGGCCAAGTATACTTGCCCGGAATTATATCCGAGTGTATTTGGCCAACTCCTGTTTTTCTGAGCCTTTGCCGACGCCTCCTCATGCAGGTGGAAAACTATAACTGGACCGATTGCATTTTGCCAAGTCCTCACGATACAATCTGGAAACTATGCTCGCCCGACTGCAGTTTACCGTTGCCGAGTCACAGCCGATTCCCCCGCAGAAAATACGGAATTGGCCCGATCCTTCTTGCTACCTGGGATATTATTCCACAAGAGCAGCAGCGCTGGATAGAGCAAGTAACACTCTGCTCCTGCCTGCCTGCACAGGAGAAAACAGACTGGGTGCAAAAAAAGAGAAAGAAATGATGAGTATGACAAAGGGAGGCAGAAAATCAAAGAAAATTGCCTCTGAGAGGAAAGAAAGCCTGGAGAGAGAGGGGGGAAGTGTGTGTGTGTGTGTGTGTGTGTGTGTGTGTGTGTGGGGGGGGGGGGGGGGGGGGGGGCGGGGAGCACTGATGTGCTGATGTCTTGAGGAAGTGGCCATGCCCTCCTGCCTGGTGTGATCCCTATCCCCTAAGGGAACTGTGAAGTTGATGGGGGATCATGTCGTCTAAATATGTACTCAGGATTATGAATATTTATTGCTCATCGAGGGACAGGAGGCACTGGGCTTATCTTCATTACCTTGTGCCATGTCTGGCCAGAGGGAAAGACTCCTCTTGTTGTTGTTGTTGTTGTTGTTGTTGTTATTGTTGTTGTTGTGACTGGTAAACAGACAGACAGGCTAGTAATGAACTGCAGCGCTGAGTGCACTCAGCACACCATTACCCCCAGTCCGATTATTGCCACACACTCCTAATGAATTTATCCAAAGCTTACTGGACTGTACCCGAGGAAGAAGGGAAAGATAGATAGGCAGAGAGTGAGAGAGAGAGCGAGAGAGAGAGAGATAGAGGGTGATGCACTACATCCTCATATACTCATTGTCTGTGTGTATGAGTTTGTGTATGTCTGAGTGTGTGTGTGTGTGTGTGTGTGAGTTTGTGTATGTCTGAGTTTGTGTGTGTGCGGTATCTGTTTGTGTGTGTGTGTGTGTGTGTGTGTGTCTGAGAGTGTGTGGTCTTGTAAACCTTAATGGCCATGCTATGATAAATAGGATACATAATTGTGGGTCCAACGTGAGGTCATTACTTCTTCATTAGAGACCCTAGGTAGCTTAAGCCATAATCGGATCACGTTTCTTCCCCCAAACACATGTCTGAATTTAGATACACATTAGCCTTGCATTCACAGACCCCCCCCCCCCCCCCCCCCACTCCAGCCAAACACACAGACACACACAACTTTCATGAACTAAACAAACATACGGAAGAACATGACAGAATGTCAAGCATAAAATAGCCTGCTCTGGAAAAATAGGCAAAACAATATTTTCACACAGCTTACATGAGCTTAGTAGCTTTCATGGGCCATAACTGAAGGAGCAGATGGAGCTCACTGATCCAAAAGGTTCAGCTGATTTGCATTTCCGAGTGGATCAGTGCAATAGTGTGTTTCTAGAACAACATGCAGATGGTGGTGAGCTGTTGAACTCGTTTGCCAACCCTCAGACACACACACACAGACACATACACAAACACACTCACACACACACACACACACACACACAAACCACAAGCTCAAACTTTATGTTCCTTGCACGCAGAAAGTCTTCGTATGCCTTATCATTATCAATAAACTGCAAATAAGCAGTATTTGATTATACTAACTCCTCACTCTAAACTTGTCCTTAACATGTCTCAAGACATATCAGAGTCACATTTGAATGCGATTATATAAAATGCAATCATGTGATTGACACGGGTGCTGTGTACAAATCCTGTTACTGCTGTAAACGGAGGCCTAGGGTTACATTATGCTATTGGATTATAGAGAGTCGTAACTGCTACAAGCATTGTGGGAAATGTAGGAATAATAATGTATAAACAGACTCTTCATGCATCCTGTGTACACTGTGTGAGTGGGACTCTAAGCATCATAGCATATCTCAGCCTGTGTTTGTGAGGCGGAGGGTGAAAAATGAACTACAAGAACCAGAAGGGGGTGCTCTCCTTCTTGAAACCCGCAGTTCCAAGGAGGTGTGCATTTACATACGCTTCAGACTTCAGTGGGAACAAAATAGTCAAAGACGAAAACAAACAAACAGACAAAATTGTTCTTAACCTCTTCAAACAAATGCTCGGCAATTGTCAGAGCGTTCCGACATCACAAACAAAGACCCTTGATATACATGGTGTTCTGTCTTGTGTCGGGAAGGGTTATAGAGAGAGAGAGGGAGGAAAAACAGAGAGAGAGAGGGAGAGAAAGAAAGAGAAAGAGAGATTACTATGCTCCTGAGACTCAGGGGCTCAGTGTTATAGCACTCACCCGTTTGACGTCTTTCCCAAAGGTCTCGCTGTAGCTTGTTCCCAAAATCTCAAACTGCACATGGGAGTTGGCACCGTTACTGCGGAAATCCATTGTTCCTGTGAGGCCCGTAATGCGTCCCTAGAGCAGCGATAGTAGCAGTTGCCCAATCAGTCAAAATAATAATCATAAAAAGGTACCATTTCACTTCTGTGTTCATAGTCTATACACCACCAGATCATTAACAACATAAAAGAGCCTCAACATCCATCCAAAAACAATGCTAATAATCTCACTAAGGGTTGTCCCTTTCAAACTCCTGTAAATGTCACTGATATAACTAGCACTAAAAAAGAACAGAAAATAATTAGGAAACTTGGGTATTGTCATGGTATAAGTTGTAGCAACACCACAGAAAAAAAGATGGCTATTAAATTAAATGAGAGCAAAAAGCAAGAGAGATACAGCAAAATAGATCATATTTCTATCAAGTGGGCAGAGTTGAAGAGTGAAGAGTTGAAGCCAAAGAGTGGCCTGCATTGTCAAGCATCTGACTGCTACAAACACTCTTCCGCTTCATATGGTGTCTAACAATGCTTCTTAGCTCTTTGAAGCATGACATATACCCTACCAACAAGCCTACCAATCAATGAATTTATTAATCAATTAACCAATCAAATCAATTTCTCTATCACTATTTCTAGCACTAAAAGAAATAGACATGGTAGCTTTTATAAAAATACCTAGGTCAAAGTCCATTTTATCATTAGTACTTTGGCACGCCATTAACATTTGTAAGTGATTTTATCTACTACCATACAGATTAAAACCCTTCAGACTTACAATACGTTGACTAACCTTCTGTATGGTGTCGAGCATGGACCATCCCCCATTCCATGGCTTTGTGGACTTTCTCATGCAGTTCAGACTGGCCATGCTGTGCCACTTCCGGTCTTCTAGCTTCCGGTAGAAAGCGTTGGCCAGCATCAGTACGCTGTCGTACAGGTACAGGTTGGACACCTGAAGGATTAAAAGCACACAAACACACATAAAAAAAAAAAAATAGGCTTCCCAGAAATTGAATCTCTCTGTCTGGAGAGCCTGTGTAGGTGGTCTATTCCAGTTTCACCTAGCTGATGGGTCACACTGAGAGTGAAGTACCCAGACTACAAGGAAAACACTTAAAAACATTAAAATAGACCCTTGATGGCTACGGGTGGTACATATGCATCATGACCACTCAACTGCAGACATTAGTGCCTGTGTCCTTATTTCCTGACACTTTTGCAGGAAAAATAATGGTCTGCAGGGACTCTGCATTATTCTCAGCATGAGGTCTGAGAACACAGAATGTGTGTGTGTGTGTGTGTGTGTGGGGGGGGGGGGGTGGGGACAAGGACAAGTGAAAAAAAAACCCCATAAAACTGGTTTAACCAAGTGACGTACATAGTGCTCAACAGTCAGACAGAGGTTGTTAAATGATCATTATTGATCATTAACACTTCACAATGGGGTGCTCTCCTGCTGAATGTGTTTTTATGGTCTTCCAAACACACAAGGTGCATACTAATTAAATTTCAGCAAAAACACTGCATAATTTAGACACTAATCATCATAGAGGTCAACAGTAGTAATATCATTCCTGTGTATGCACTCCTAATGAATAACAAAAAAAGAAAGGGGAGATTAGATTCAGTGTTGTTTTTGGGTGAACTTTTGGTTAGATCAGATACAACCGTGTTTATATAAGTGGCAGAGTTACAGCGAGCTCAGGCCTGAGATTCACATTGACACAGACATTCTAAAACCAGCAACTTGTTGAAACATTCTTTCTAAAATTGAAGAATTCACAACACCAATACAACAATGGGACCATGGTTTCCATAAAACCGTCTAGTTAGCAAGCTGGCTAGATGGCAAACAAAGCTAATCTGTTGCTATATGGTAAAACTGTCCTATAACTGTTAATTTTTTTTGTGACTTTAAGTAGACCCTGCTGTTCAAAAAAAAAAGTTCATAAGCATTTCTCTTCATTACCATTGATCAAAACTCTGCCCTGACATCTCTGCTAGAGGCCTCACATCACAAAAGCTGTGAGGTAAAAACATTAAAAAACCTTGAAACTGCAATTTGACATGTTTAACGTTTAGAGACAGCTTCAAACTGCTTGCAACTCCATGAAACGTTTGATTCACACAGACGCCTAAAATGGTCTTGTCTAATCATAAGTCTGAACTGGCCTTTAGTTGTTTGTTGGCTAGTTGAAAATCTAC
Organism: Limnothrissa miodon; assembly: GCA_017657215.1. Classification (NCBI taxonomy): domain Eukaryota; kingdom Metazoa; phylum Chordata; class Actinopteri; order Clupeiformes; family Clupeidae; genus Limnothrissa; species Limnothrissa miodon. Next base: position 471,915 of record JAGFZM010000074.1, read on the forward strand.
AAGCGACCCCTATCCCTCTCCTCTCACACTGCTCCATCTCCATTCTTACGTGTACTAGAGCTCACTATCGTACTCAGTTAATCTCAGTGACTCAATGCCCCTCAGGCTGCTATAAGCTCTAGGCCCTGAACCCTTAAACACTTAACTGCTATGAACTAAATTTATGATTGGCTAATACGTGTAAGTTAAAGGAGTTAATCAATAGTCCTGCTATTTCATGTCAACAAGTACTGACAGTAGAAAAAAAGAACAAAATAATTGATTTTTAAAGCAGCAACTTTCATTGAGTGAAACATGCTAAGTCGCTTACTTTCGCTATGCCTTATTCACTTAACATTAGTTATAAGCTAGTTCGGGCTATGGTGCTATTTGGGCTATTTGGGCTATGTTGCATCAAATCTGGTTCTTATTGAAACAGAGGTTGCAACCTTCGGTGACCTTGAACAATAGGGCTATGGATTGATTCCAACCCAAACGTTTCCTTTAAATCTTTGAAGGTTAAGGGCTTAGGGTAAGGGGGGTGTCTTTGAGGGTTCAGGGGGTTGTAGGGGGTACTGTAGACTTTGGGATTCAGACAGTGTCCTCTGTCCTTGTCTGGATTCCCTCATGTTAGATCTGGCTGGCGTGTGCCTTGAGGAGAACTACCAGCCAACGCGTGCTCCACATGGCCAAGGACAGACGCAAATGACATTACTGAGGCGAATCAGCTGTGAGGACAGGACGTGTCAGACAGGCCGTGTTGCCCTGCTGTCTCTGCAGCCTTTGTTGATGTTCTGTTAGCACTGCTGGGGAGTCGTTTCATCTCAGTTTTACCCAACAAGCCTGATGATTGATGGCCTAATGACCATCACGACTGAAAATACATTCAAACTGGAATTTTTGGATGCATAGATAACATTAACCACGTCTTGTTAATGTCCCTTCAGACCACCCAAGGAGTTTGTGTGTTAGGATCGATTGCATAAGTCCTGTTGAGAAACGTACAGGTGATCTCAGCTCCCTTCCTGAGCAGCAGCGCTCCCTGTTATTAGGCTTAGTCATTAGCATTTACCCTTGCTCTCACACTAACAATGGAGAGTCGATCCCACAAGGGAGGACGCCTGGCTGAACCATCTGCCCAAAAAAGAAAAAAAAAAAAACAACTCAATAACATCAAGTGCTCTCATTTGCAAGCCGAAAAGTACATGATGGAGCTCTTGTGTTCTTCTGAAGCCACGCTTGGCATGAATGCATTAAGCGTTTGCATTAGAAGAAAGATAAAAGAGGGAGGGCGGCGGGCGAAAGTGTTTTCCACATAATTGCGAGTTTTGTTTCCGACGCTGTCTCGTGGCCCGCGCACAATGGCAAGCCTGAAACAATATTTTCTTTTCTGTCTTCCTTCAGCAAGATTAGCGGTGCATCTCTTTGATATTAAATTTGGCAATAAAAGCTTTCGTATCATTGGTTTTATTAGGTCAGTAAAAAGGGGCTTCATTGTGAAAGCAAGACAGAGTGTGTGAATAATTCAATGTGCCCTGACAGGCATATTTCCATGGGCATCAGAGCACACAACTGTGCCAGGCCAAACTCTTCTTTCATTAAACAGGGTCTTTGCTCCCTACATATGACCACCACCGACTAGTTCAATTATTTAATACGACATGGGAGCCATTACTGCGTAATAGGCGAGGACGCTTTAAGTGCTACGACGGCGTTGCACAGTTGCAATCTTGAACTTAACAATCCTCTTTGATCTCTAGCCACAGGGTGGGGGGACATTAGCGCTGACCTCCAGCGACTGCAGGTAGCCTTCCTGCGGGTCGCAGGGCAGGGAGGAGATGCGGTGGTTGTTGCGCATGCAGCGGATGTTGGTGTCTCGCAGGAGGGGGAAAACCTGGCGGATGATGGTCATCCTGCCCAGAGCGCTGTGGACAAGCTCCATCATCTCTGCATCGCTCACCTCCTGTGAAGTGAAAAATGAAAACATGTCACCGTGAGCCTCTCAATGAGACTGGGAATGAAAAAAAAAAAAAAACACAAAACAATGGTATTCTACTAATGGCTAGGAACATTAATGGTTTGTGTAGATGTGTGTGTGTGTGCGTGTGTGTGTCTGTGTGCAGGTGTGTTTCTGATCAAGATTCTAGACGATTCTGACAACTACAGGTGGGGTTTTAATGGGACACCTGCAAAGGTGGTGGGTGATTTTATGACCGATTTTATGTGACAGAAATGAAGGCTTACCAGAACAACTGGCAGCTTGCAAAGCGATTGCTATGACCCGGACAGCAGAAACGTACTTGTATGTGTGTATGCGTTAGTGTGTGTGTGTGTGTCTGTGTGTGTGTGTGTGTGTGTGTGTGTGTGTGTATGCGTGTGTGTGTGTATGTGACTGCGTAAACACACAGGTCATTCTTGTGTTGTGGGAGCTAGGAGGAGGACATGGGATAGACCAGAGGCATCCAGACTGAATCAGGATCGATGGGAGGTTGTGAGTGTGAGTGAATGGTCAGGCCTCCAGAGCCTGGCTCAGGACAACATAATACATCTCACAGATGCAACACAACACACTGGACCATAGCAAACCATGACAAGAGGTCACCCCCGTCCCTCTCTCTCTCTTTCTCTCTCTCTCGTTTTTCCCACTCCTTCCATCTCTTCTTCCTTCTGTCTGTCTTACTACGACATGCAAAGGATTTGTTGCTTTACAATGATCTACATTGAAACATATTACACAGTATTACTTTAGTCAAGATTTTGATTTCTTTCTCTGTCTTTCCAAATCGAAAATTATTTCATGAATAGGCAAATTGCACAGCACGCATAGCAGCAGAAGTTAATGAGGTTAATCACCATCAATAATATCACACTGAAATGTTCACAGCATTTCCTTCTTGGAGCTAATAATTACATAACATTGTCTGACTGATGGGAGCATTGTTATGTGCCTGGAGGGAGGGGGAGGGTACCAGTGTCATATTTTGTTTGTTTTGAAGTCTCAGTCCTCAGTGACTTTGCTTTACTGTATCCAGTGAGTCATTCATAAGCTGTCACATATTGACAATGACTCATTCCTTAAATAGCGGCAGTGGGATGTGTGGTTTCATTAATGCCTGAGCACTGACTAATGCTCGTTTTACTCCCTTTGTTTTGAACGCCTGTGACAGCTCTCGGAGAGAATGAATATTCATGTGATATGCCTTGGCTTATTGATGAAGTTCGTCATGACTGAATTGTGAGAGATCGATGGCGCTGAAATGTCACCAGCGAACGCCACGGGATCGATAGACATGCAAAGGTCTTAACCTCAAGGACTGCATCCGCCACAGCAAAACCTGACTTGAACTGGCATGGAGACACAACAGCATGGCAAACACATTAGCATGTTTCTTGTGACTCTCTGTGACTCTTATTGAGTGACTTTGAGACACTGATAAAACATATCTAATTGTCGATAAAGACACAGAGAAGTCTTTGAGTCACAGGCCTCCATTAAGGTGCAGCACTGACCTGTGCAATCATGGTGACTGTGTACTGGTGACATGGGATGTTTCAATGGCAGGCATCCTCCAAATACATTAATCAAATCAGCTTTAGTTGACAGATGAATTATCTATCGTTTGCCCTTCTGTCAATGTTATTAATCTCACACAAGATATAATTAATGGGGCAAAAAGAGCACACCGGTAATCAGAGTGGAGATTTAATTAACGCTTAAGACCCATTTTACGGGTTACTTCCCCTGAGAGATACCTTCGCTATTGGTGATTGTGCAAATAGTGTGTGTGTAAGTGTCTGTGTGTGTGTATGTGTGTGTGTGGGGGGGGGTTTCCTGTATACCAGGCATGTCAGGATGCATGTATAACCATGTATAGTAAGGCTGTGTTATTGTGCGTGTGTGTGTGTGTGTATGTGTAATTCATAATGAGTAGGAGAACAAGGAAAATCAAAAGAGAGAGAGAGTGAAAGAGAGAGAGAGAGAGAGAGAGAACAGCAGATTTTACCCTATTTCAACTTTCTTGTGAACTCCATCCAGTCCAGTCATCACCTAGACTCACTGAGTCAGATCAAAGCACAGACCTTTTCATCAACCACAATGCCCACTTATAACTGGGCCAGTCAATACCCATCACGTCTTAGACAAAGGCAAAGAAGGCATTATGCCAAAAAGGGGACGTGCTAAGACGAAAAGCTCAAGATGCAGCAACCCTCAGAATGAGGTTACAGGGAGTGTGCATGTTAGTGCAAGTTTTAAGCTAACAAGCTATTCAAATCTGTCATAAGGAGTAACTGTAATCTGCCCTCTTACGGTCTCCAGAAGGGGGAAAAAAAATCTTGTCTTGTGAGTCGTAAGAGGGGGTGTCACTTGACAAGATTATGACATCATTGCAAGCGACCAGAGATGTAGCTCTTAAATATTTATCCCGAGCTCTGAGACGGAAGGGCCCAGCGTCGGATCACGGATCTAAGCGAAGTGCCACTGACATTTGGACTCACAGCGTAGCTCACACTCACAGGCCGATGGGATTTTGGTTTGGCTGGGTGCATATGATTCAGAGGTGTGTGTGTGTGTGAAAGAGAGATACTGGGGTAGACATTGAGACAAAGAGAAAGATACAGAGGAAAAAAGAATGATGATAAAAAGAGAATGAAGAGAGACATGGAGAGCAGGAGAAAGAGACAGTGAGAGAGAGAGTTCGAATGAGACAGACAGCACTTGATCAAGTCTATGGCCCAATCCCATTTCACCCCTTCGCTCTACCCCTTTCCCCTACCCCTCCGTTTTGCGCGTTCACGTGTAGGGGTAGGGGTGTACCAATTTCCGTTAAGACAGAGGGGTAGGGGTAAGTGGTAGGGCTATATACCCCTCCAAACGGAGATTTTTCAGAGGCACACTCCAAACGGAGGGGTATGAGAAATTTCCCAGAATGCCTTGCGAATCTCCAGAAAACTTCACAAATGTTAGTATTTTCTCCATTATTGATGGTTTAAAATGTTTGATAACCGTTGTATTGTCTTAAGTTTAACGTTATTCCAATGTGTAATGGTCCTTTTCTCCATAAAATGCACACGAAAAAAATCACTAATACAATGAGTAGTGCAACATTATTTGTGACTTGAGGGATCGGTTGGAGCATTGAGTTGTGAACGAATTGCGAGCGTCCGTGCTAAAAAAGTGTTGCCAACGTATTAGCTGCCGGAGAGTACTGATGATGTATGCGATTGTTGAAGGGGTGTCCCAATTCGTAGGGGTTGACTTTCAAACCCTACCCCTTGTTGCTGTGCTTCAAGGGGCAGGGGGAAGGGGTAGGGGTAGAAATTAGAAATGGGATTGGCCCTATGTGTGCTGGACTTTGAAATCTAAAGTACAGAGTGATGACAAGGTTGGGGGCAATTAGCACAGACGTTATGTAATTCTCAGCGCTATTTGGCTGTTTCCCTGCTAGGTCACTCCCCCAACTTCCCACCGAAAAGGGGGAAAAAGAGAGAGATCAGACTTCACCGAGGGGGTAGTCAGTCCACACCACACAAACTCTTCCTCCCCCCCCCCCCCCCACACACACACACACTCCAAACACGATGCTGTGTGTGAATCCCCCCTCTCTTCCCTGTCAACCACGGGAGGCACCTTCAAAGCCATGTCGGCTGTGCCACTCACAGTCTGCCAGAACAAGGTGCTCAAAAGTATGCAAATCAAAGAACCCAAGCAAAAGAAAGAAAATAACACCACAGGGACTGACGAGACATAAAAGTTTCTCTGCGTCAGCACAGACACACACACACAAACACACACACACAGACACACAGACATGCATGTACGGACGAATGCATGCACATACACACACATACAAATATACATGTGCACAGAAAAACACCATACAAATTCATCCACACACAAACAGACACACACCTACCTGCACACAGATAGACAGACCCATACAGTACACATCATACACACACAAACACACATGAATATGTATGTGCATACAGATATTCCCAAAACAGACACATTCGCACACACACACACACACACACACATGTATATATGTATATAGACAAACAAATGCATACACAAACACGCAACCGAAACAGTCTGAAAAAACCCACCCTGACCCAAAAAACCCAACCCCAAAAACAACAACGACAAAAAAAAGGAATAAAAAACAAAACAAGAGCCAGTAAAACCACATGAGCCTCCCAAGCTACAGGCATCCTGCCCAACTTGGACAGCAATCTCGGAGTGATTTTCCAAAAGAATGAGGGGCAGCACAAAAGAGATGCATTTCCATCACCATTAGCCTCTCTGCATGAAGCAGAGACTGACATGAGTGCAATGATCTCTCTCTCTGTCTCTCTCACACACACACGCACAAGCACACATCCACAGCCACAAGCACAAGAACAAGAACATAAATGCACAAAAGCATTATTGCTTTATCTGTATTTTCTGTCCATAAATGCATATATGGACTGTGTATATGTGGTGTGTGTGTGTGTGTGTGTGCGTGTGTGTGTGCGTATGTGCGTGCTTTCGTTCACTATCTACAACCATGTTGCTTCACAATGTTACACATGACTGAATGTGTTGCTGATTTTTACTGAACATATTTGGAAGATATACAGTCATCTGTGTTTAAAGGGGCATGGATATCACTACTATTTGAGTTTGAGGATTTCAAAGCAAGGGCTTCTCAGCTGAAATAAAGTAAAGTAAAATAGTACATTAAAATAAAAAAAATAAAAATAAAATAAACATTGCAACCATGTGGAATCAACTAGCAAAACTTCAGAGACAAATCCCAAATCAGTTTGACTCTCCTAGTCTTTGTAGGTTCCGGGAAATGCTCTTTTATGGTCTGCTGACAGTGAGAGAAAGGTTTGAAGGGAATCAGGGACAAATACTGCATCTGAGAGATATCCCATGCAAGGCAGGAATCTTCATTGTTTTGAGAAATTGGCTATACAGTAGGTAGAATTTGAGTGAAATGCATATGAAAAGGCAACAGTGAGGAGGTGCATTTAAAAACAGTGGGGATGCGGTTTCATGCTGATAGGTTTGATGATGTTGTGATGTCAGGTGCTATGATGTAGTTCTACATTTGGATAGTTTTGTGTGGGTGATTCGGACACATTTACATAAAGCAACAATAACCACAGCAACCACACACACACACACACACACAATAAATGATCTCACCTCATTGGCGTACACCCAATGACTGTCCTTAGAAGCCAAATTGGTTTCAACCGCCTACCCAGAAAGAAAGGGGGGGGGGGGGGGGGGGGGGGAGTAGGAAAGGAAAAAAAAATAGTTGAGTTCAGTTCAGTGCAGATATTTACATAAGATAAGCACATTGTATATACATCTTCTATAAGCATTTTATTCTCATGACTGCTGCAGTCAGTCAGGCAGGGGAACATCTCGGTAATGATAACACCATGTTTATGCTCCTAAAAATAATTTTCCCCTTCTCACACCTTAAGGCTCATATGTCAGGCCACTCCTTAGCTACGTGCACTCACATGCAATATCCATCATAGTTATTTGCTCTATGCTTGTCTTCACTGCATCGGAACCATTAGCTCTCAAATGATCCTCTCAGTGGATTCTGGGAGATGGATCGCCCACAACAGCATCCACACACCACCCCCACTCTGTCGTGCCCCCCACCCAAAAAAATATTAACATCTGTGTTTCTCCAGCAGACCAGCGTGCTCATCAGTTATGGCCATGAAGCGCACTCGTCCCTCCCCGCCGACAACCCCACGACCCCCCCACCACCACCCCCTCTCTGGGTCTCATCTGCCCGTTCCCAGAAAATCCAGCTAATGGATGATCTAACATTGAGAGGGCCACAATTTGAATTTCATGGCTCAGGTTCTTTTTTCTTTTTCTTTTTCTTTATGCGGTAACGTTATGGTTAGCAACATTTGCCATTTGACTGCACGCTTGTGGTGGCTCTGTCACTCATTTCGGCTTTAATTGAGACAGTGGGAGAGAAACAAAGAGAGAGAGAGAGAGAGAGAGAGAGAGAGAATAAGACATATGCCACAGGACAGCTGACCTCATTGGGAATTAATGGTCGATTAGCATCAGGAACAAGTGAGAAGACTGAAGCAAGCAGCTGGAGACGTAGTGACCCGGCACGAGGCGGTCTCTGAGACGGCTGCGAGAGGCAAACCACCACCAGGTCACCGAGAGCCCCTGCTGAGGGCTGAGGCACAGAGGTAGCGCCACTGTATGCTAATCAGCTGGCCTCATGCCTCAGCAGACAGTGGACTGCATCACTACTGAAAGGTCTCATTAAAGCATATTTCTAGAAAACATTGTATATTGCTAATGCCAGCTCACATAATTGGTTTTAAAGGCTAATGCTTGCTGGCAGGAATGCGGCATTTCTCTCAACAGTAAACAAGTAAATCTGTTCATATTGATGAGCAACCATTATTATCAGCATTATAGGGTTAAATAGAAGAGTAACCTTTTTCCAGACAGTATATATATATATATATATACACTGTCTGTCACAATCTTACTCTCTCTCTCTCTCTCTCTATATATATATATATATATATAGATAGA
>JAGFZM010000074.1:480577-490874 GCA_017657215.1 Limnothrissa miodon
ATAGATAGATAGATAGATAGATATAGATATATATAGTGCTCTTTAGGTATTACAGTAATACAGTACATATTATGTATGCACATATTTTGATATTCAGGTTTCTTAGAAAGTCTGAAAGAATGCAACACATCTCTGACCCTCCTTACTTAGTGTCTCTAAAGTTTTCTTGGCAACATGCTTCACTGTCTTTTTCCCCCTCAGCGACCCCGAAAGTAATCTGAAGGTCTTTAAATTAAAATGATAAAGCACACATTGTCCCGGGACCAAAGTGTTTTATTTTTATGTAGGCCTGCTTGAGTGGCTACGGGCCAGTTGTCAACTTTAAGGACATAAGGTGACACTTTCCCCCTGAGTACTTTACTGGGTCATAGCAAGTTCGCTGCACTTTTTAAAATAAACAGTCCATATTTAGCCACTGCCTTTTTTATGCTTATTTGCTAAACCTGTTCAACTAATGTCTTCTTTATTGGTCAGATGGTAGTTCTATATTTAATAAGTTTGAACACAGCTGGTGTATTAACAGATGTGTCCAAAGTGATATACAGTAGTTTGGTTTCATTTTTTTTACCATTGGTTTTCTTGTAAATTTGCCACTCACAACCATATTATGCCTTGACAATATCTTGGTTACTTCAAAGACCAGACAAGGTTTCTGAAGGTTATTGCAATTCTCTTATGAATACAGATGGTTAAACCACATTAGTTTTTAACTGAACCAATGTAACGAGATGGAATGTCTCTCCAGCCTTCAACCTGAAAACCACTTCAAAAAGGCTCTCTAAGGATAATAGGTGTTGGTTGAATATGGACAAATGTCTCTACGGGTTGCCAGGAGCATCTGAGATTTACTCAGTGTTGGCATTTCCCTTCCATCTCCCTCTTTTTGTTTCTCTCCGTTGGCTGAGTGAATGATCTGAAAATGCAATCAAGTCCCATCACAGCACAGTAAATTTTTAATAATGTTTTGAAAACTTCTATCCATTCTTTATGTTTTCAGACTAGACCCTGTTCATTCAACCTCATCAAACCATGTGCTTGTGCAGAAGACTTCTGTCGACCCCATGCAATCTAGCTGCTGTGTTTTTACTCCTGAGCAAACAGGGCAAAATAGTGTGCCTTTTATTCATCATGCACTCATGCGCTTAGTCAAGATCTTATTGCAAGGAAATGACCCCACTTTGTCCAGATCCAAACAAATTTATAAAACTGGATTTCTAATTTGCCACGGCTGAGTAAAAATGGTAGCATTTACTTGTTTATTTTTTTTATATATCTTTTTTAAATATAGTTTTACCTTTCCTTAGTCTTAATAGTTAGATTAGATCGATAAATGAATGGGAGTGTGAGATGAGCGGGTTTGGCAAAAATACTTCAGGACAGAACAAAATCTTGGAGTGGGGGGGCGGGGGAGTGGTGAGGGTCTTATCCCTGTGACTGAAGTGTGACTGGTTCTACCGTAAAATATGACCACTAAGAAAGCGGGGGGGGGGGGGGGGGGGTTACCCACAGCCACATCCACATACACTAGCCCTTGAGAGAGACAACTGCTCTCTGGATGCTGAAGCAGTGGGGTTAGTCTTCAGTATGCTACATGTACTGTACACTAACTGTCTTTACACCGTATGCTCTGTATGTCATTACACTATTTCACGGAAGGGATAAATGCAAAGACTACATTTTCTTCATGGAATCAAAAGAGTATGTATACTACACTTCTAAAGTATACTGGTCACTGCTATGCTACTGATGCCTGGACAGTTGTGCCCCACTTTTGTATATGGTGCTTAAAGAGGCACTCAGTAAGTGTGTTTTTTAACCCTGCATTAAACGGCACAAACCTGTAGGGGGAGCTCTGTACAGTTAACTGTATTGCTGTAGTGTACACTCCCTCAGAAGTTGCAAGTTCTGTATTCACTATACAGGGCTGCGCTCAATCGCCGTTTGCTACACAACAGACCAGTCTAACAGAAAAAAACTATTTCTAAGTCATTTTATGACCACAAAAATGGTCGCATAAACTTACTGAGTGCCTCTTTAAGAGGCTGTACTGTATAGTAGATGGTAAACTTCCACAGCATCAGTGCTGCTGTCAAACACAACTATGGAGAAACTGTCAGAGTAAGATTACAAAGTACGAGCCCTTATTCATACTGTGCTTTGTCTGATTCCGAGCCTTCTCTCTTTCTTTTCATTTCATTCATGTCTATTCTTCCTTCTCTCTTTTCTTTCTTTCCTTTTAAGTTGAGGGTAAGGCTGATGCAAACCCAGATGTCACAATGCAATACATTTTTAGCTGTACCAAAAAAAAAAAAAAAAAAAGTTTCTGGTATGCAAGATAGAATAATGCAACAAAAGGGAGAATTTGTGATATCAGTGCAGCAGCGCAGCACATTTTTTTGTTCTATATTCCAAATGAAAAAGGCAATGAGCCTGAGGCATGGCAGGCTGACTGAGAGATGAGCGAGGAGTAGGAGGAGGAGAGGAGGCAGTTAACGGGACTGCACAGAGGAAAGAGATGCATAATAGAACTATCTAGAACCATTTGAACCATTTGAATTTGAAGACTACATTTATAGATGCCAGGAGCTACCAGAAGCCCTTCCTGGTGTGGGGATTATGCATACACATGAAAACACCAAATACATTAAGGCAAAACAGCTCAAAATAGATACACAAACCTACATGCTGCATGAGTTCTACAGTTGCATCTTTACATGTAAGGCCCATGTGAAACAGTATAATTAATGGAACATGATTAGTTAGAGTTAATAATAAGAGTCCATGCCCCAAAATCTCACTTGGTGTTCTATTTGTATTTAATTTTGAGTTATCAAAAGAGTAGGCTGTATAGTCTTTAAACATGAACTTGAAAATACCTCTCCCTTCAGAGAACATGCTCAGAATCATTCAGCCTTTATTTGTTTTGCTTTCTGTCAATACAAGCAACAGGCAATCATGTTCACAACAAATGAGAATTGATTCCTCCAAACTAACGCTTGAGTGAAGAGCAGGATTTCTTTGATTAGAAACCTGTGATTTATCAGAAAGTAGGCCACCTCAAACAGGTTTTGAGTCAAGCGTTCACGTGTAATCTGTCAGATGAAATGTTTTGTTTTTGGAACATATTAACAATTAATGGATGCAGTGATCCACAAATTTAGAGAAATAGTGAAAGTAAAAAAAATGTCAAAGTAAAGTGGAAATTTGTTGTCGGAAATATTTGTTGATTATGCAAAACATGTCAATTAGCAGTTAAAACATGATTCTAAGAAATTGTTTTTTTTGTTGTTGTTGTTGTTTTTGCAGTGTTCTGAGGTAACTTGCTTCTATCGTCACAAATGTAAGTACTCTTATACTTACATATGTGTAAGATTTACTGTAGGTTTGTTGGAGTATACAGAAAAAGGAAAAGAAACAAAGAGATCAATTTACTTAATAGAACAACATAAAACTAGCACACACATACACACACACACACACACACACACCACAGTAAAGCAAAAACACACAAAAACACAAGTATGGTGTTTCTATTAGTCCATTATCTCTCTCCTGGCCACCATTGCTTTGAAATAACATGTAATAAGGCTTTTCATGAAATATTCACCTTGTGCTAAGCCCCTGCCTCGTCTCCCTCTGCAGCCTGTTGCTATGGCGCTGCCCTTTGCACATTTATCTTCATTAGGTATGTCTCCCTGCGTTCATCTGCACTGGCTTCATGCTACCCCAAATGCTTCAAGGAAAGAATCAATAGTATAGACGCACTCTTTGTAAATAATGTATGACATATTTACAACACATGCTGAAACCCAAGTGTGTGTATAAATGAATGTACAAAAGCATACTATTTCATTATTTCTACATGAACAGGCCTCATGCCTCAACCATAATAAATAAATAAATGACAGATTGTAAAAGTATAATGAGAGGTCTATGATTTTCATTCCTTACATGCTGTATACAGCTATGGTCCTCCTATAGAATAATGACTTTCATGTCATGCCTGTAAATAGTATGCCATGGCATTGATGACCGTGGCACGTAGGCAACACATTGTTATTACAATGGAGCTGTACGAGTTTTGCTCATAGCTGGTGGTGGCATGTTAAAGTCATTAATAGGTTGCCTCTCCTCATGTATCTCTAGTGGTACTTGGAATGTACCATGACTACAATACAACCTGATATACAGAAGGCACTGACGCTACCAGTGCAAACCCAAAATGGCTGACATCAGGCGAAATAACGAAGTATGTGTACGGTAATGAACCTTGCAGTCCATTTTTGACTAAACAGATTCTAAGGGCTAAATGATGTTGAATATTGAGGGGGAAGAGTAATCAAATCAAATAAATAAAAAAAAATATATAAATAAAACTAAAATAAATGAAAACTAAGTGGACAAGGATTTATTCACAACCTTACCCTAAATATCTAGTGCTCTTCACACTGAGGGCACTTTGGGCTACTCAGAAGCATCACATTCAAACATTTTAACTATAGAAAGCAATTAAAGAGAAGAGAAGATGATGAGGGCCAGGCCAACCACTCCTAGTGCTGAGTAGTCTGAAGTGGGACAGTACACTACTACTACTACTACTACTACTACTACTACACACACACACACACACACACACACACACACACACACACTTCAATCATGTCTTCTGGAAGATGCAGCTGCGTTTTCCTGCCTTCTACTCCTGCCTTTAGGAAATGTTCTCTGTACTCTCTCTCTCTGCTTTCTGACTCAAGAGCAGACAAGTCAAGAGACTGATTCACCTGAGTAGACCACTACAGTAGACCTGGGACACATTGTAAAGCTTTCTGTCAAATGCCAGCTTAAATCATACCCTTCCATCTTGCTTGCAGTGAGTGGTAGAGAGCATGTTGAATTCTACGCAAATATTATGTTTTCCTATAAATATCTGTGTCACTGAAGTAAAAACAAAAACAAACAAACAGAAACAAATAAGATGAGAACTGATGAGTAAGTGATTTTGAGCACCAATGGCATCATTTGAACTCTAAATCAACTCTGAGGACTGAGGACTTCTGTCCCCTTCGGACCTGGCCTGGTTAAGCTTCTGCAACATGCTGGCAGAATGAGCACAACATACATTTTCATTATCACGAACTACTACGACCCTTAAAATGTGCTGAGTTGATGTGTGAGCATGTGGTAACAAATTTTGCTGGGATCTGGGCTTATTTCACCTGAGACTAGGGGCCAGAGAAGGGTCAGTGGTAGTAGCAACAGACTTGACACTCAGACAATCTGCAGACAATCTGGAAAGGGTGAAGTACAGTTCACCCACAAAATGCTCCCTTAACTTTCTTGGGAGGTCTGTTCTCTGTTACACACCGTGTAACTGAAGCGCGCGCACACACACACACACACACACACACACACACACACACCAGCAACAACAACAACATTCTGCCACTTGGACGCGAGCCTTTCCTGCGGTTGATTTGGCTAGTCATTTTACACCAAACCAGACCTTGAGACTATTTATTTGTATGGCAGTTTGACAAACTGTTGAGGCGTAAGTGCCAAAACAAAGAAGCCAAACCGGCCAAATGGAACGGAGATGCAAAATCAATTAGAGCCCACACCGTAGCCATAAATACAATATGGCACAGTTTCAGCCATTATCAGCGACTCACAACAACAGCAGCTGCAACTACCACTCAAACTCACAAATTATGATAACCATCAATACACACGGAGAAACGACTGAGGTATGAGCCACTGAGCCATCATCATTACTGTTGATAGTCATCATTATTATCGGTAATTCGCAGCAAATTCACAAGCAAGAGAATTTACAAGATTTATGGACAATGTATAGCTAATTTAATCAAAATCCATTTTTTTTTAAACCAACATGTTGTACAATATTGTTTTCAAGCAAGACTTTTCAATTTATGCCAATATTTTCCATGACAAATTGGACCATACACTCAGAACTTCCAACAGTTCTGTATTTGTTGCGTGTGTGTGTCTATGTCTATGTGTGTGGCACACTTTAGAGTCTTGGCTTGTTTATTAAAGGAAATGTCAACAGCAGTCTCAGATATTAGAGGAGAAATGGATTATCCAGGAGGTGATGCTTTCTCCTGCTGGGCAAGTTTACGCTCAATTTCATGACAATCTGCCTGTCCTTTACCCGATTTAAGGTCCTATTAGTCACTGCAGTTCTCATTGCTGAAGTTTAAAAACCTCACAAAATGCAAGAAGAAAAGACATTTCCTCTGTTTGTAGATTGCCGCAAATGTGCTGTGCGTATGCATTTCAAGGTAAACATTGAGACCCTTTTAATATGATCAGCCAAGGACATGCCCTTAATTGCCTCCACTGATGTCAAACCCCGTTACACACGTTACCTTATGAAACCTGGTAGACCTGTCATTCTAAAAAATTATCATGAGTAGGTGGATATATGGTTGGGTTGAAAACTTGTAACGAAAAACAGAAAAAATGTTTGTACACTGCATACCATATTTGAGATGAAGGTTGTTATACACGGCAACTGTCATTCTTCTTTTGAGGATTCAAAACCACTGCACAGGAAAATACATGGATGTCCTCAAATAAAAAAGCTAGAGTAGGAAAGCACCAGGGAAATTAGAGGCAAAACAGGACAAGTGAAACAGAAGACTTTCTTCTTATTAAATTGTGACAGTTTTGTGAGTTGGATTATGTTGCACAGAAATGCCACACCAAATGAACCGTCCTCCCACCAAGCACTTCCACTGCCATTGTTTAGTCATTTCACGCCTATCTTTTTTTTTCAGCGGCAGGAGGCGGAATTTGTTATGCGTTTTACACCTTCAGTCACCCGGTCAGCAAGGGCTCAACAACAAACAGCAAAGCAAAAGCTTATGGAGAGAGAGAGAGAGAGAGAGAATTTATCCTTCTCGGTTTGTGTACTTAGAATGCTAAAAAACACATGTGGCACTCCCATGACTTCAAGAAAAGAAAATAATCCCCAAACTTTCATAAAACTGTATTAAAGAACTGCCTTTGAAGGAAAAACACTTGAGAATAAAATATTCAAACCACATAATTTTCCCTATGATGTTCAGATGAATACAACCCCTCTCATCTTTGAGTTACACTGTTCAACTAACTATTAAACAGAAAAAGCTTTAATCAGAGCCTAAATATATTCTATAACAACATGAATAAAACATAAAGAAATGGAAGAAACACAATTACAATACATAATACAGCATAAGAACACTAAAATATTAATTCCAGACAGGTTCAACTGGCAGATTATGGCAATTTCTTAATATTATTATTAATAATAATAATAATAATAATAATAACAACAATTTAGCTTGGTCTGTTTTCAATTACAAGAGGTTGTGTATACCCTCTGACCTCAGCCACTAAAAATAAGATAATTTGGACACAGTCACGTCACAAATTATTATACATTTTTGTTCGAGGGTAAACCTTTTGTAGAAGTAGAGAAAGATCTGTGAATTTGTGAATGGAATGGACACACACACAAAGATGCCCAATATATAATTGTCTATTCATGATTAAAAACAATATTTTTCAAAGGCATGATCCCAGAATATACTGGCAAGCCTAAATGCATACAGGCATGCACGCACAAACACACACACACACACACACACACACACACACACACACACACACACAAAGAAATGCCCAAAGAAATGACTGTTTATGTGCAGTGTACAGTGCATGGGGGTCCAGAGGCGTATCCAAAGCTAGCCATGTGGCTGATGGGACTTGTAGGAAAACATGATCAAGGCCCATATTTTCCAATCACTTACTTCTCCATTAGTTTGATGAATGGAGCTGGCCTATCCCTACGACAGAGGCAAGGTCCTGAAAAATGATGCAATTACGTGTCTTTGAATAGAGGAGAGAAAGGCCTCTTGGAAGAGAGGTCTCACTGAGATTTGACGGGGCGGTGAAGACGGCAGATCCTGTCTCTCAGACACTCAATGCATTAAAATGCCCCCCACCCCCAATATCAAACCCTTTTCCTGTGGTGTTTCAGTATGTATCCATAAAATACATGTCACAAAGGTAAAAAAAAATAACCTTCAATTCAATTGTCTAATAAGGCTTGCACTATATAGAAACCTACTAATAAAGACAGCTGTTCCAACAAAATGATGTTATAAGCACATAATAATATTCTACTGCAGAACTCCTGAGACTTTAAAGGCAATATGACTCTAAAATACTAAATATTACATGCTTAATATTGATATGTTTCATGTTGGATCAAAAACCATTGTGATCTGTATCACTGTAATCTAGGGTTAAAAACCTCTATGTGCTTTCTAGCGTATACTGAAGAAGCATTGTTTATTTGGTTATTCTGGACTCTGCTAAGATGAAATGTGTTGTCATTCCAAATATTACCTCACGATACACTTCTTCTAGTGATATTAAGAAAACATTTATTTTTACATTAACAACAATACAACAACAATAACTCAGGCCACTGGCCAATGCTTATCCCTTCCACTAACTTTCATGAACATCAAGCAGGTATAGCATTTATGTAATCGGGCACTCAGTCAAACGTGCAAACAAACAGGCAAACAGCCTGCACTAAAAAAATATACAAGGCAGAGGTAACAAACAAATCACGTTTAAGTTCTGTACACACTCAGTCAACAAAGGCGCCATCAATGCTGCTTGGCATGGGCAACGCTTACTGATTTAGGCTCACCATGCTGGGCGAAAAAAAGGAAAAAAGAGTGCTTAGAATACTGATTAGAAAAAAGTTTTCTTGTCCTAGGTGTCTGGGTGTGCTCATTCATCTGACTGCCCAGTCTGAGATGTGGAGAGTACATGACTGTACACAAATAAATCGAAAATATCGTGGAGCCACTGTCTTCCTCCCTCTTAGCTTTCCACCAATACTGCACCAGAGCCAGGAGGAGCTCAACAGAGACATCAGAGCACTGTACACGCCAGAGGATGTGGACATAGCAGAGGACCATCCAGTTATTGTAACAACGTTAGAGTAACAACTACAAGTCATGTTTACTAATTACAAACCTGCACGTGACTGTCTCTGCTCAAATTGAACCTTTCATTGTGAGATTTATTGTATTTATTTGAGACATTGTCATAATAACACATGCAACTTTATATACAGTGATTCACTGAGAAAAAAAAAAGAAGCTGTAAAACTGATATCTCTGATGCTATACTTTACAGTATCCACAGCATAGTGTTTGGTAACACAATCCTTTGTAGGTCCTTCTTTTTTCAATCCACACAACTGCCATCTACACTTGCACTTTACAGTATTTGCAATTTATCTGCATATCAACATCTGAACTTCCGAAATAATGTCATATAGGAAGGATGTAGAAGCTATGTAGACATTCCATTTTACATAAGAAAAGTACCAAGAACACTTAAAGGGGCACTCAGTAAGTCTGTTTTTTAACCCTGCATTAAACGCCACAAACCTGTTGGGGGAGCTCTGTACAGTCAGCTGTATTGCTGTAGTGTACACTCCCTCAGAAGTTGCAAGTTCCGTATTCACTATACAGGGCTGTACAGCGGTGCGCTCAATCACCGTTTGCAACACAACAGACAAGTCTAACTGAAAAAAACTATTTCTAAGCGATTTTATGACCTCAAAAATGGTTGCATAAACTTACTGAGTGCCTCTTTAACTTTAATTTGCAATACGCAGAAGACAACTGTGCTGTTCTTCATTTCAACAATTACTGTTATTTAGAAGCAGTCACCTAACCATGAATGCATAGCAGCAGAAATAGCTGTAATAGCTCCATTCATTTTGCTTGCCACGATTTTATGCTCACTTTGTCCGACTGATAGGACAAGAGGATGACAAGCATGAATTAAACATCTAAAGCACAGTTATCATATTCACACAAAAGCTTTGGCCGGAAAATGGTATCAGGGCCATCAGTCTTCCTGTCCAGTGACTGGGTGCTCTCCCCTGTTCCCTGCCTGTGCATCACTCTGGTCTGTCTCCTCGGCTGCCCCTGTGGCACATAGCGTGCTGTGATCAGCCTTAAGGCTAGAGAAGACAATCTGATAGATCATACGACAGCCATCATCTACACCTTGTGGGTTTCCCCTGGCCCGACAGGTTGTCAGTGCTGTTGCCTTTCAGGACGATTTCCCTTGTCTACATAATGTGCTGGCTCTTGCCACACTGACAGGGTTTTCGTCAGGTCCCGGCAGATGGCGAGAGAACCAACACATTTTTTCTTTAGGCCACACCAATAAAATTAGTTGGTTCTCGGATTTT